>JAKGRZ010000058.1:0-140712 GCA_022537955.1 Schmidtea mediterranea | reverse complement strand
ATAAACATTATGAGACAGAGATTTATAGAAAACCAACTGATACTGGTCTTTATACTTCTCCAGAAAGCTTTTGTGAATTTAAGTATAAGAGAAATATGGTGAAGGGATTGATTTATTGTTCATGGTCTTTATCTTCTACTTTTGCTAATTTGGTAAAAAGTGTTGATAAATTGGTTCAGTTGTTGATAAAGAATGGGTATTCTAAATCATTTTTATTGTTGATGATAAAAGAAACTGTTGATAAATTGATTAAAAATCCTAAGGATCCATGTTTTGGAAATTCTGAGTGTAATTTGTCAAATAAGTGTGAATTGAGTGTAAAAATGGATATAAAAAATTGAGCCTAAATATATGTTAGTATTGTCGTACTCTGAATGTTTTACAAATTATAAAAGGAAGGTAAGTAAAAAGATAGGGAATTTAGAGTATAAGATCGTCTCTAATTCGTGTAAGGTACGCAATATGTTTATTAATAAATCAAAAACTCCGGTTGGATTGTGTTCTGATCTCGTTTATCAATTTACATGTAATGGGTGTAATGCCACATACATTGGAGAGACTTCCCGTCATCTCTGTACTCGAGTTCTAGAGCATTGTCGATTGAAGGGTTTACCAATATTAGTGAGCACAATAGAGGCTGTAAAAGTAAAATAGGAAATCGATTTTAGAATTTTGATGAAAAGTTTTAATAATTATTGGGAACGCGTGATATGTGAAGCATTGCTGATAAGGTCATTGGATCCAAAGATTAATGTGCAAAGTGCTATGACTACGAATGTTTTGAATGTTTTTAAATAGTTTAAGTATGTTAAATCATGTTTGTGTATTGTTTTTTAAAAAAATTTTTTTTTAATATTATTAAAATAATTGAATTTGTAAATTACATTATTGTTTAAAAAATTATAATATAGATAAAATTCATAATATTCATATAAATAAATTTTAAATTAGTTAAAAGTATTTGAATATTTTTAAATGTTTATGTATTACAAAATTAATTAAAAATTAATAAAAGTTAATTCATAATATTTTAGTTGGTTTTGTGTACCTGAAAATGACAGTTATGCTGTCGAAATGTATCGTACGAAGAGTGTTTTATTGGCGTTATCTTTTAATTAAATCGTTGCCAAATTTATATGGTTGGTATTTATTTACTAGAGGCTGTTTTTACTCAATGACAGCTATAAGTTGCTATTTCTCTAGCACGTAGTGCTGGCGACGCCAAAATAATGTAAATGTATACTATTGAATTTTTGATGATAAACCGTTTTATGATTTAATACAGGGGTGGAAAATCCTGTGGACGCGGAGGTCTAGACTGAGTTCGATTCCAACTCACTGGTTCAGAAGATGTATATTTAGATATTTTCGCCTCATAATGATATTGTACTCCATCTTGTATAATGTTATCATCAAGAAATTTTAGTTGGAGAAACTACTGGAAAATATCATGGTAGACAATACATTTGTTTTCAGATGTTTTCCTAAAGAAGAATGGAACACAAATTTTGAATTAAGTAATTTCAATTCATATGTTAATTTTCAGAGTCTCTCTGCCAATAATTTTATATGATCACCCATTCAGTCTGATACGACAATGGCACCAACCGACTTCATCACACGTGTTTAAAGTCAACTCATAATTGAAAAGCATCTTATCAAAAACCATCCATTTTTGATCTCAGTCCAAATTCTGTCCAAATCTTGTTGCTCGGACATGTAATCAACCCATTTCATCAGAATAAACTGCATAATTCTTCGATATTTTTATTCTTCAACTACTTTCATTGTTGGTTATTTCTCTAACATTTTTTGAACTTTTCAATACTGTTAGACAATCTTCTTGCGTGCCCTCTTCCCATCATGCCATGCACCGATTCAATTCTTTTGAATTTGTTCACAAGTTCACGAATAGCTTTGTCTGGATCGGTTCTGATAAATCTACTTGTAAACCTTTCACTGA
Source organism: Schmidtea mediterranea (assembly GCA_022537955.1). Taxonomy (NCBI): domain Eukaryota; kingdom Metazoa; phylum Platyhelminthes; order Tricladida; family Dugesiidae; genus Schmidtea; species Schmidtea mediterranea. Next base: position 138,749 of record JAKGRZ010000058.1, on the reverse strand, counting down.
TTTCATTGAATGGCGCTCAGTTGACGCATGATATTACAGCCAAACTAATTTATTCTCTATTCATTATTGATAGGGTTTGAAAATGACTTGTAAATAATTTTAAAAAGTTTTTTAGAAATTCTGATGTTTATAGCACAATAATTAACAGTAAATACCATGAAGTGATAAATAAATTATGAAATATATCAGATAAGTGAGTAATAAAATAAGATTAAAAAGAAAGAAAGAAACTGAAGAGGATTATTTAATAATCGAAATTTTTTTCAAAAATATAATTATTACTTCACAGCAAGGGCTTATCTTATTTTATTACTCACTTATCTGATATATTAATTTATGCTGCTACTAAGGGATCACCATTTTATATTTATACTTTTAAATTATGAAATAATATAGAGCTGTCTACATTTCTAACACATTAAACACTCGGTTCATTTTACTGAAATGAACAGCTAATTTCGGGACATAAAAAACGTTTCACAAAAATACTCACATTCAATTGGAGTTTCAGTTTCGATAGATCCAGTTAAAAGATTGCCCAATATCCAAGAAACCTTCATTGAACATTTGATACTGGCTTTTTGAAGTACTTTCATCTATGAATTAGGTTTTCAAATGAATTAAATGAAAATTAGTATTAGGGCTCATTCATAACCGACGTTAAGCGTCTAACAGGTCACAAATGACTACTTGTGACGAAAGAAAGCTGAGATTATATCAAAAAGTTTTTAATTTTTTGATCATTTATATTTTGTAACACTCACCCTCATATTTCATGTTTTAATTGTTCTGATCGCTGAATCCATTAGTATAATAGAGGAGTCTATTGATTTAATATGCATGAAATATTTTTTAAGGAGGGGACGGGTTACATAGTTTTGTGACGAAATATTTTAAAGGGGTATATAACTCTTCGACAAAGTGTGACGAAACGAGGGTGTCAAAATTGAGCTAAAATCACATGACTTAATTTATGGACGGCCCTTTTTAATAACCTTTACGTTTGCCAATTTATTAAATGTTAAATTTTGAAAAATTACCCGTGAATAAATAGGTGTTGATAATGTCATAGTTTTACCTTTTTATGAGGGTTTTAGAAATTTAAGAAATATTTATAAAAAATGTTGGAAGTATCAAATATTATTTCAAAGTCTTTTAAAATTTGTGATATGTTCAGTAATAAATGTGTGATACTGCTTGCTCTATTTTCTGTTTTCCTATATCATTTTAATTATAATGGGTGTAATGCCATATACATTGTAGAAACTGTCCGTAATCTAAGGAGCATGTCTGATTGAGTGGAGGCTGTAATATTATTGAATAATGAAAGTTGAAAATAGAAATTTCGAATTCTTAAGAGTTATTTGAGAGGGTTAAAACTATTGATAATGTATTACTTGTGGAGCTTTAATCATCAAATCAAATAACCCAAAATTGAACATACAAAATGCATTAATAATACGTATTTTTAATGTTTAAAATTTTATTTGTTTCATCAAAATATAATTATGTAATTACTAATAAACCTATAAATATAATCGTTTTTATTGAATTTGTTTAGTGCCCGATGATGAATTCACAGCTGTCGAAACATATTGCTAAAATATATTTTAAAAATAGTGTTTTTCATTTATTTTCTTTAAACTTTGGCCTAGCTACTTAAAGTGAAAGTCTAATAATAAATTTGATTAGCAATAAAATTGAAGAAAATTTATGAAAATGTGATACTGTCTTCGAATAATTCATAATGAATTAAACAACCTGTTTTATGACGAAGAAAACAAAACTTTTTACTAATAGATATTCGGTTTCATAATAAGTTGATAATATTGTTTGATCATTATATCACAATAAAAAATGTTTGATGTGTTTATAAACCTAAATAATTCTTAATAATAACCGAAATTGTAAAAAATGACCAATGTTTCCCAACAATTTTTTATTCGAGCACATCCAAGCCTTTTTAAAATTCTAACGCCTCTGTGTAACTTATACATACATTTTTAATATAAATAAACTAAATTATTCACTAAAGAAGGCCTATATGACAACTTATTTAGGAAATAGAATATTATTATTAAAAATAGTGGTGTTTAATTTAACACAGAATATATAACAGGATTCCTGGATGAAATTGTTTTTTCTGGAATTTACAAAAAAATAAATCAGACATTAATTAATTTTTTCAAACAAAACAACCCAAAACCTTAAATTATGCATGTTAAAAGTCATTGGAAATATTAATTATATTTTATCAAATTTTATGCGATAAAAATGGCATTGTATCCACATTCTATATTTAGTTTTGAAACATAAGTTTATCTAATTAGCTCCTTAAAGCATCGAAATTATCTGATACCATGATACAGACCAATAGTGGATTATTTCCAAGTGAGCTCAAATCTACCAAAGTATTCGGGACTCTTGAATATCTATAATAATCTTATAGAAACATTCGAGCTTCTTTTCTGCAATAAAAAAACTACAAAGTGGAAAAATGTAATATCCGAAAAATACATTAGACAAAGTTAAAGAAAAAAAATTACCCCCCAGAAACTTTAACAAAATATAGATAATGAATACAATTAATAACTGGTCATAGGTCATAATAAGGCAAGACGAAAACGAAAGATGTCCTAATTTTCGAAATCAGGTTCTTGAAATTAATGAATGGAGATATATTATATCACCTAAAAAATTATATCAGAATTGCCAGAGAGACAGATGATTGAAGGATAGATTTAAGTCAAAATGTTTAAAATCGTCGGAAAAAATTGAAGATATTAGGCCCATTAAACGAAACACTTATACTTACACAGAGGGCCGGCGCCAGGTTATTTATCGCCCTAGGCAAAACTTATTAAAACGCCCCTTTTACACAAATTAATAAAAAAATTTAATATATATATATAAGAAAACAATAAATTTAAAGCGGAATATTAATTTATTGTCAATTGCATTATTTTTCTTGGCTTCCTAGCAAAAGTTTCTACTAATTCCTTCAATTCCAGTGTCGAAGCGTAATAACATTTTATTGAAATTGTTGTTAAGTCCGCAAGTCTGCTTTGCGACATAGTTGAACGCAAGTAACCTTTAATTAATTTCAATTTTGAAAAACTGCGTTCTCCACTAGCCACGGACACTGGAAGAGTTAATAATATTCTCAAGGAAACAACAGCGTTTGGTACACAATCTTCCAATTTTTGTTGTACTATATACAGGAGCACATCTGATGGTGACATAGGCTTCGGAAGCCTTTGAGCTACTACTTGAAGCTCATTACAAAGATCATAGTCATCAATATCTTTATTATCTTTATGCGTCAAAGACGTTTCTAAATGTTTGCAGTCAGTAAGTATATCCGCAGATGTCTCTTTGTTGATATTGGATATATCATAAAGAAAGCCAAATAAATATTATATTGTTCTAATTGTTGAAACCTCTCTTCAGTAGGCTGTATAGAGATGTCCAATATAGTGTAGTAGAATTCTACTTTGAATTTATGTTTAGGATCTTGTGGTGCCTCGTCTTGAGATTCATATTCAAACTGCCGTTTATATCTCCTTCTACATTCATCCGGCTCAAATTTTGCTTCTGTTTCTAATTCCTTTGCAATCTCGGCAGCATCAATTAAAACTTGTTCAAAACCATTATCACTCCTACATTTTAAGAGGTAATTCTTAGTCACTTGAAGTTGCTTTGCAGCTGAATTTATAGCAGAATCCTCTTTTTGTAGTATTTTGCTTGTAACATTCACTTCATTAAGAATGTTGTACCATGTGACAATGGATACCATAAACTTGAATTTACAAATTACATTACCAAGAGCTTTGCGTCCGTTCGGGAAGTATTACCAGATGAATCTCCGCTAAAGCATCCTATATTGCACCAAGCTGATACCTTATAGGCTTCAAAGCATCAATCCTACTTTCCCGTCTTGTTTCGCTCAATGGTTTAACTGTTAAATTCACGATATGGCTATTAAACACATGCCAACGTTGAGTCGATGCAGAGAAGTAATTATAAATCTGTTGAACTAAACTGAAGAAATTAGTCACTTCTAGGTAACATTTAGAGGCATCATTGACAACTAAGTTTAAAGAATGTGCATTGCAGGGAATAAAAAAGGCTCGTAGGTTTATGTTTAGAATTCTGTTTTTTTCTTTTCCTTTCATATTACTTCCATTATCATACCCTTTCCCACGGAGATTTTCAATTTGTAATTCCATTTGCTCAAGCTTTTCAATCAAATTTTCTGTTATGAATGCCCCAGTAGTTAATTCGAATGGAACAAACCCTAGGAAATGTTTTCTTATTATTACTGCAGGTTCGAATATCTCACTATCTAACGGTTTGATAATATCAGCAAAACGTATAATAATAATCATCCCTTCAATATGACTAACATCTGGTGTGCAAATCAAAATAATTGAGTAATATTTTGCCGATTTCACAAGTAACAAAATTTTATTTTTAATAGCTCATACTAGGATTTGCATATGTTCATTTTGAATATCTTTTCCCAGATAATGTACCATAATGTCTTGATTTTTGACTCTGCGCAAATGTTCGTTCATTCCAGGGTCAAAGAGGGCTAGATATTCTACAAACTTCAAAAAATTACCTTTGTTGTTATTGTACAACTTTTCATTTGTTCCACGAAATGCTAAGTTTTGAGTGGCAAGTACTATGATCAAAGCGATCAAACGTTCCAAAATTTGCCGCCAATATTGCTCTTCATCTTTGATATTCTGCTGGTTAATATTATCAATTGTTTTTTCTTTGGATATACGCACATCAAGTTCTTTCCACGTCTGAAAGTTATCTAAATGGAAAGTATTCTTTCATGTGAAGATAGAATTGCTCCAATATTTTTCCAGTCTTTTGATCCTGATTTTTCTAGGATTGACGAGCTGTTTTTGTTAAATAACTTGCAGGAAAAAGAAAAAATCGCACCTTTTATAGTTGAATATATCAAACACGAACGGTATACTTCTTCACCATTGACTAGTTTTCTCTTATAGTGAATTGGAGAAAATCTTCGATTTTTGGAATCTTTGGGATTATGTAATAATTTGATGTGGTGGATTTTGTAATAAAATCTGACAAAAATTATCATTACAATAGTCAGGCCAGTTTCCTGGATCATTGTAATCTACATAATTAATCGTGGCACTGGTACTGGATTTAATTTCATGTGAGCATTCGCTTTGCATCATAATATCAAACTCTGAAACACCTCTTTTATTTTCTTCTTTGTTTGAAATACCTTCATCCGCGTGATCTGACATATTTTGTGTATATCTGATTGTCCTACACATCTATTCAAGTCACTGGTGGCGGAAACATCAAGACTTGATTTGAAAAACTTTTATCAACCACTTTCCTTCTCACGCTTTTGAGCTCTGAGAGTTTTGTGCTTACGATTTTGAAATGACATTTTTGATGACATTTTAAAAGTACTAATGTACCACTATAAATAATATTTAATTATTTTAATACAACAAAGTAATATTTGCTATTAAACTTACCAGTAAAGAAGTGCAATGTTCGAAATTAAAAGATTTATATTAAATACAATAATTATCTTATTATATTACCCTGTGTCTATAGTTTATATAATATAATCAAAGTTATTAATTATTAGTTATTTTTTAATAATGGCGATTACACATTTTGTCTCCCCTCTCTGGATAGCGCCCTAGGCGACCGCCTAGTTCGCCTTAATGGTAGCGCCGGCTCTGCTTACACAACAAGGAATAGAAATTCAGGACCATAGTGAGGAAAAAACTGAGTTCATGACGACTTAATGAATAATTGCGGAGATTTATTATATCAAGAAATTATAACGAATTAATTAAATTCATAAATTTATAAATATATTAACATCACATTGTTGTCGTGTGAATTTTAATTTATTCCATTCCGTTTAATTAATTCAATCATCATCACTAACCATTTGAAAAGTGCAAACCAAACGGTTGGAAGCTGATAAACTTCCAATGGCGGTGGAATTGTCACATGTTTCCAAACAGACAAAATCCGTTTTGCTGTTAAAATAATTCTGAAAATTTCATTAATAAATTTCATTTATAATCTTAATTAACTCGAAAATTTTTTGTCATAAGTCCTATTGATATTGGGGACCCGACATGGAATGATAAAGTTTCATTGCTAACTTCTAGCGTAGGACAATCCGGTTGCTAGAATTAATTAATAATTTCTATATTTATTTGTAAAATTTCACCAACATTATTTTGTATTTCAAAGTTTTTCTTGCATTTACCTAGAGAACTGGAAATACATGAATTGTCCAAGACGCACCAAGAACAATTAAATTTGTTATTAACACAATGGGCGCATGTTCTACTGTGAGCACAGTTGTAAATATGATAGATCCCCTCGACCAGGTGAGAATCATTAATTAAAACTTTGAGTTTTAAATCAACAAAATCTAAAAAACATCATTAGATCTCTTAAATGTCAGATGGGTGAAATATTTAGTAATTATTATTATTTTTGATGAGCATTATTATATGAATATATTAATTACGTTTCATTTGAAATTAGTCATATTTATTAATATTTGCGGACAACTATCCCTACTTATAAGTCTCGAAAGGTGCACATACAAATGTAATATTTATATTTGTAAAAATATATATTAAAAATGAAAGTAGCTTATTGGAAAATAATTAAAAAATAAAAACCAAGGAAATTATGTAAATAGAAATTTTAATAATTAAGATTTTATAGGAAATTGTGTTGAAATTAACAATTATAAGTAGCAGCTGAAACTACCGCAACGTAGCATGTGTTACTCTGCGAAATGTCGATTGTGTAATAATCTCCCAGTTCGGCACTATTATGTAACGATGTCAAATTCATTATAGTTTGTTGAATGTTACAAACGCTGTGCATAAAATAATATTAACCCCGTTACAGTGGAAAAAATTTTTCTTGATATACAAACCGTGTATTTTTTTCTTTATCAAATTTGATAAGTTATGTTGTCCTGGCAAAATAAAATGTTTTTTAAGTGAAAATGAGTTGTCTTTAGAAATTTTGAGGAAAATAAGAAAAACCTGAATTTTCGTACTTTTTTAACTTGTGGTTCACGGTTAAGCTAAACATTTTTTTATGACGAGTTAACTCGTGACACACGATAAAGAGGTTACACCATCATGTTATTTGAATTAGCTTATTATTGATGACAACTGAGATGAAGAAATACATTGCAAAAATATATCGTTAAATGGTGATCTTTAATTTACTTGAAAATTTTGTTTAACATTTCATTTGCATTCTCTAATGTCACTTATATACAGACATGTTAATAAAATTAATGGGATAAAAGTAATATAACACAATCAATTTCTTCGATAGTATGGACATACTAAAATTTTAGAATAGAAACATTTGTTCTTCAATCGAGTTCTGGACTTGATTTTTTTGAAATTATTCATTTCCATGTCTCAATTACATTATTTTTGTTGAAATTTTTTATGGTTCAATCTCATCTGTATATCCTTTGCCACTATCAGACGGCGAAGATTGATAAGCATCATTGTTACTAATATCTTTTTCAATGAGCGAAAATAAAGAATAAAATATGGAAGTTGAGAACACGAAATTAAAGATGCATTTCTAAAGTTGTCCAATTCAATTTGTGTTCTATCAAATTATCATATCAGTAGTAGAAAAGATGAATTTGATTGAGTTTATGAAAAACTTGCAATATTTGACACTCAAATAAAATGAATTATTGTAAATGTAAAAATGATTTTAAATTACAAATTGAGAATAAAATGATAAAATCATTGTAAAAATAAATACAGCTCAAGATTTATTGAAAATTAATGAATTAATTTAATGTTATTATAACAAAAGTCAAAGTCCCAAATCAGGTGTGAGATTCTATATGTGAAACTAAATATTGGAAAAATAATAATATACAGTTCAGGAAGGGTTTTAGTATTAGTATGAATCAAAAACTGTGTTGAGAAATAAAAATTTAGAAATGTTTTTGCATACATAGCGTATCGAATTATTACAAGGACAAGGTAAAAATGAAAATGGCGTATAAATTCATATTTTAATATTATATATATTTAGGTAATATTTTCCTACGTAACATTCATACATTTATGAATCATTATGTGCCACAATTAAATCCACAGGAAAAATGAATAAGAAAACAAAACAATTATAAATTTAAATATTATTGCAAAAGTTCACGAAAAAATGACTTCATATAGTTACATTATACTTAAATCGTAGCTAAAGCTAAAGCCACAAAATAAAACACGGGCCTGGCAAACTTTTCGCAAAATAAAATATATATTTCAATTAATTGAGAAATAATTATTGAATTTTTATATTGGATTTAACACTGCTCATTAGAGAATCTTTTTAATAATACTCAATCAGTGCTTGCACTGATGGTTATGACAACCCGATGCAAAGATTGTTTCGGCGCCCTTATTGAATTTAATATGTTTATACAACAATTGATACCCCAAAACACAATTCTTCATATCTCCTTCGAGATTTATGGCACGTTTTACGATTTTATCAATTTTCAAGAATTGATTCATTCATTCATTAAGTGTTGGATTCTCGCCACTAAAACTAGCAGTTAATTGATATATTTCAGCCTCTTCACTATTATGGTTCTCAGTATTATCTTCGCCTGTTATGATTTCAGTGGACATTTAGGAGTTTTTCTATCATCATTTTGCAAATCTTCAAATCATTCTCAACCAATTGCTAATAGGATAACTTTTTTTCCAGCCTACATTTACTGTATGCATTTACACCTTTCTTTTTGGATAACTATATACCCTTTTCTCATTTGAAAATGTCAGAATTGTTCAAATAGACTTGATAGCACTATGCACCTGATAACACGAACAATTGACTAAATATTGTGAACTATATATGTAATCTAATCAGCAATGCTTTCCTACCGGTTCGCACCGGTTCGCACGAACCGATTGTTGTAAATCTTATGGTTCTTGCGAACCGGTTATTAATAATGATCACATCAAATAAATTTACTTTGATAAATTCAAAAAAGTATACAAATTTTGATATTTATGTATGAATTTTATAATTTTATATTTTGTTATACTAAGTTTCTGTTTTAGGTAAACAAGTTTTTTTTGAATTAATAAATAAATAAAATTATAATTTCCATGTATATTTTCTTTTGTATTTTTCTTTGAATTTTAGTTTCAAAGTAAATAAACCACAATTAGCTTTTTTCCTAACTAAGTAAAAATGAAATTGACGAATAAAAACATATATTAGAAAAAAGAATCACTAGGAGCCGGTTGAGTAATTTTGGCAAAGCATCGTTGAATCTAACTCATACTAAATGAATAAGTAGAATTCACTGGAAATCATAATTACTATATTGTTGTATTTTGGCTTTTATTTATATGATGACAACATATTTATTATTAGGGATATTCTATTGTTATTGAAATAGCCTAGTTTTTATAAGTGTAAAATTTTGATAAATATTTACATACTAGTGATTTTGAAATCATGTAAATTAAATAAATAATTCAAAAAAAGGAAAACAATTTTGGAACTTATAATTTCAAATTTGTGTGAAAGAGTAACTGATGCTACATAGCAAATAAAACTCTTCAATATTCTGATTTATCTGCATTCTGATTTTAATATTAAACTAATGATACAATATAAAATATACAATATGCATCATTGTGAATGGAAATTAATAATTAATAAGTCGAATTTCAGAAATTTGTTAATAAATAAAATACAAAAATTAAAATAATTACTTTTATTATTAATTTTAATAACAATTTCAAAACATGTATTTTCTTTAAAATAGCTGAATTAAGAAATATATATAGTCAATTCTTTTTTATGCGTTTTTGAAGTTATGCGGTCCAAAAAAAGACTAATCTTTGTAAAACCTAGACCAACCAGATATTTTTGAATAGAGAATCATTCAAATCACAAGGTTCCATTTCAAATTTTTAACAATATAAAAAAGCAAAATTTACTTATTATTACATAATTTTATATTTTTTCCATTTCTCCACCAACTCTTAATGATGTTTTGGTTTTATGCGCGTTTTTGAAAATTATGGAGCGTATCCCTATTTATACAACGTAAGTTATAACTTTTTTATCTTAGGTTTTCTGAAGAACTTAGCTAATGCCTAAAAATAGAATTGACTATATATATATATACATCATGATACGATTGTTTATTAAATTACATTTTGTAAAGTTTTATTCTCAAAAAATACTAATATCATTGTAATGTGAAAAATAAATAAATTTAAATATATAAAATTCACTTTTATTTTCAGCAATTGGTGGAATATTTTTTCCATGTGGTCCAATACAGCTTAACGAATGATTGTGTATAAAATAATGTGCTTTTACGTTAGCTATTTCGCGATTATTATTTGATGTAAATTTACACTTCAAAAATTTATCATTTTCTGATAGTATAGAAAGAGGAGTCTTAGATACTTGAAAAATTACAGTTGGACTTTTGTTAGAATATTCCAAAATGCTATGACTTGGTATTACATTTATTAGAGGACATCTAAAAGCAATAAAAGTTATGTAAATTTTCTCATAGATAATAAACATAATGAGTACAAATTTTCAAACAATTAAAAAGTTAAAGATAATGAAAAAATAATAAAATTTTAAAATTATTTAAGTCGATTAAAGTTAATTAAAATTTAGAAAAAAGTAAAAATCAATATTTTTCGAGGGGAAAAATTGGTAACCGGTGGCAAATTTGATTTTGAAGACGAATAAAATACTATTAGATTGAGATGAGATATATTGAAGGGTCGGGAGTCTAAAATCAAATTAATTAATTAAATTATTTACAGACGAACCCATTAATCACGGGCCACCGAGCTGAACGTCAGCTTAATGGATTTCCCGGAATTAGGAAAATGGGCAATAAATTGTCCGAACGGGAAAAATTGTTTCCCTAGCATTAATCCAAATTAATGGGAACCCAAAAATTATAAAAGGAATTGACAACAAAATAAGTAGCCAGTTGGTCAAAGAGAAAAATCTAACGAGTTGGATAAACGAGTTGAAAGCAGAAAACAGATAAAGAAGTTAATCAGACTTCGTGATACCCTTAGGGTGTTTACGAGAAGTAAACAATTGTATCTTGTGGTGAATATAGATTTCTTTGTTGGGATTTTGTCTTATTGATCATTGAACACGAGCAGTCGGATTGAGAGACCTATCCATCGAAGAATATTTAATATCCCAATAATAATAATAATAATAATAATAATAATAATAATAATAATAATAATAATAATAATAATAATAATAATAATAATAATAATAATAATTATAATTATAATAATAATAATACTTTCATTTAACTTCACTTGTTTGTTAGTTAATTAGTTAGTATGGATTAAAATGTTCACCTACGTCGCCAAACACGACTTACATGAATTTTGACACACATTTTGATTTTCGATAATGATATAGAAATTAAATTTTGTTTCTGGTTAAACAAAAATAAAATAAAAATATTTTTTAGTTCTAAGATTTTACTCATCAGTATTCAAATGACATAAAATCTTAGTCAGAGTGCAGAAAGAAAAGAAACTGACAAATGGTATCATCAACAACCTCCCAATATAAATACTAATCGACAACGGCTCTGACTTGTGATTCAGTTTAAAATCGTTCGCAAAAAGTCACAATTTAGGTTACAGCAAGAAACCAAATTGCATTATAACTCTTGGTGACCAATTCACATTCGCTACTATTTGGAGCTTCCTAAGAACTCTCAAAATAAAGGAATTCAAACATGAACATGGGTTATTTATTATTAACTATATGGTGGCCCTTTTAATCGCTAGAAATGGATATATTATCACAACATTAGTCAATTAATTTCGAAACAAATGAGCTGATGAAGCCATAATTTCACTTTTCCTTTTTTCTTAACGTCTTTGCACAAGCTCGCTTCTATTTTTTGTAACATTAACATAATTGCTTTTCTTTCTCCCTCTTTCTTCCCGTCATCCCATTTTCCAATTTGTTTATCTCCAAGTTTTCTGCTTCTTCTAACTCTTCCATATGATTTACAGTTGTACCTGCATGAAGACACTTTGATACATCTTCCATTTTTATTTCCATAAATATTCTATCCATTTATCAGAAGATTATTTCACTGTCATTTTCATTTTGGCTTGTCAAAAATTTACATTTTATTATTTCTCCTGTCAACAATCATTCCTCGAAATAAGAATTCTCACACATTATCTAGTTCAATATTATCGCATAAAATAAGTTATCAAAATCTGTTTGTCTATGTTACTTCTGCATTATGAGTTGGTAACAATGCGGTTATTCGTTAAACGATAACGAGGCAATGTTTTTGGAAATAAATGGTATTTTAATTCCTTGAATTTCAACACAGTTTTCCACTGAAATATAGAACTTCTACATACTTCAAATATATTCATTTGGGAAAATATTAGACATAATGTGACATAGGTGGTTAGTAAGTATAGGTCCAATTGCAATATTTAATTGAAGTTTTCCCACACAGTGAACTGTAAATCCTTTTTGCAAATTTTAATGACTTGATTAATTTTTCCAATTCTTCTAATAATGACATTAGTGAATTCAAAGTGCTAACTAAATCATATAGCATCTACTTTTCGATGTGCCGAATAGACATAAAGACAATTTTTCAATTTTATATAGATTATAAAGAGTATTTATCCTCAATAAAAATATAGTAACTGGAAGTTCTTAGAAAAGAAATAAACATTTCGATGAAAATAAGAAAAACTTTAGCAGAATATCCATACAAAACATTAGCAATAAAAATTAGTTAAAACCATTTTATGAATTTATCAAAGACTTACGCTTTTACTGTTCGGTTTCGTTGAAATGGAAGCCACATCGCAGTGGTACACTGATCTTTAACTACACATTTTCCATTAGAAATACACCATCCACAAAATGGACTAACGCGTAAACAATCTTCACAATTAGTGCCATTATAGCAATTTCTAAGATTATGACGAATTATCTAAATTCCAACAATATTTAACAAATATGATATTTTACTAAAAATACTTTTGAATCTGCCACTGCATATATAACAGATTTGTTTTCATTTACAACCATATTGAAACTAATATTATTAAAAAGATTCTCCGTAGAAAATAGATAATTTGTGTCTTCAAAAAGTTCATACTGTTTCAATAATAAAATAGAAAATTAAAAAAAATAAATAATGAAACTAAATATTTTTATAATATTTTGCATTAAACGTTTGCATATAGATAAAAAAAATTATAAACACTTTATTTTATACTCTTCAAAACAGAATTAATTTTAAGACCTCAAAAATATATTCTTGTTTATTAGACTATTATTTTGGTTCTAAATAACATACTATCGAGAAAATTTAGTGCTTTGTACTTATAAATATAAATAAATAAATATATATATATACATATATTCCAAAAATAAATAATATTGTATTTTAGTTCATAAAATGCACATGTGAATATAACCAAAACCCTCATACACCAAGAGTCAATAAATCGGGCCATTGGGACAGTGCGTACAACCTTGTATTTTTTAAATGTTTAAAATTTTCTTTATTTAACTTGGAATGTTGTTTATCTCAGTTAAACTTTTAATTTAACCACAATTTATTCATGAATTTTGGAATTATTCAAAAAAGGTAAGTCATTTATTTATTGATGTATATACCAAAAATTTTCAGTTTACCCAAAATCTCTTCCTTCTTTAGACATTTTGGATAAAATCTCTTAATGCGATGGTAATAATTTGGATTTTATTCATAAAAATCAGTCCATCTTTCATAACTTCTATAATTCTTTTTATTGCTATTTGATATTCTGTGATGATTTTTATAATTTAATTAAATTTTAAATATAAACTTACATATTTCGATGAATTTCTCTGTGTCAAATAGCTAATGTCGTGGAAGTATCAATAGATATTATGCAAAAAATTTGATAAAAATAAAAAAAATTGATAGATACAATAAAATATTTTGGTTCTGTTGCTTGTAATAGTTGATGGCGTTGAAGCATTGGAAATATCTTCGGAAAAAATCGTTATTTTTAAAATAAAGTATAAAACTAGCGACAATTTATTGTCCAAGGTGCAATTTATTGACTAATTTACTAGTATTTTTATTATAGAAATTTTCTGAATCAAGATTGTGTGCAAGTATTTATTTTCTTCTCTTATGAAACTTCTCTGCCCTCCTATAATATAAGCTCCTACTGAATGAGACAGCTCTTATCAACATTCTAATTTTTCAATGACACACACACACACACATTTATTATTGGTTAGATTTTTGATTGATTATATAAAATCCACAATGCTGTCTTTGCTTCAATTTGAAGCGCTTTGGTGTATAAACAGCGAATTTTAACTAAACTATTAGAAAGCGATTTGATATACTGTAAGAGTTGATATATGATAAGTTAAATTCAGCAGAAAATTAGACAAGAAAAAACATGGGGATATAGCTAGCGCGTTAAAAGCGCTAAAATACGATAAAGGTCTTCCTTATTCCACCTCTTTGACCAATTTTTTGCATTAAAATTCATTTTAATCGTAATTATAAATAAATTATATATCAAATTAAATGCAAAAACTATTTATTAGAGAATTAATATTACTAAATGAAACATTAATTTTATGAGATGCAATGGTCATACAGTATGAAAAATTTTGTATTTATTAGTTAACTGAACATTAGAAAATTAAAATACCGTAATACTACAATATTACAAAATGCCAATACCGGTATTTCAGTGTTAGAAAACATCCGGTACTCCGGGATCCCGGTATTGAAATCCCAATTCATGCTAATAGATGAAAAACCTGATATTATTTAATTAAATTTTATAAATTCATAAATTTTGATTTAATATTCAAAATTTTTAAAACTTTATCTTTTAATTCTGATTATTTAAATATAGTAATACTGGTTCATATGATACATATAATTATTTTTTGAGTGTTCGATAATGAAGGGCATACTGAATTTCAATATGTTCTATAATGATTGTTGATAAGAAACATGACAATTAATATCGCTTTCTAATCATCGGTTAATAAGAACCTAAATATGTCATATCCGACCCCCCCATTTTAGTAAAAACTGGAAAGTTTTAAATATGGTTGTAATAATTCGGCGTTGAAAATTAGGATCGATATCAAGCTGTTTTTACTCCTTTTTGGAGAATTTTTCAGCATTTTTAATGGTTTATATAATTTCTGTCTAATTTGGTATCAGCTACTGAATGGCAATTTACGGTAAACCCTTCTATAATACAATTAATTTGTATTGTGTAGATCAGGGGATCTCAACCATGAGTACGTGGAACATTTATTTGGGATAACTGGAGCACCGAGTAAAAAACTGTTTTTTTCTAATTATTAAAAACCGTATCAATAAAAAAATAATAGACCCAATGGGTGAGTGATTGGGAACCTTTGACGTGAGTTAATCAAATTGAGTCATATTTATGTGGGAAACGTGTTATAGAAGTATTTTCAAATTTTTACAAACAATTATAAGAGACGTGGGGTGTAATTAAATTCATCCTTTTCTATGACTATTTGCTCAGCAGTATAATCGGTCAGTATAATTAGAGTATTTATTTTCAATTTTTTGAAGACCTTAGATAATGCAAACTATGATCAATCACACCAATTTCAATATATACTATTTAGGAATTGTGGGAGACCAAGTTCATTCTGTAGTTCAAGAACTGTTTCCAGAGAGGGACGCAATCTTTCAAGATGATAATGCCCAAATTCACATAGTTAGAATTGATAAAGAATGGTATGTGGAACATTCAAATGAAGTTGTACATCTGATCTGGTAATCAAAATCTCCAGATCTCAATATTATTGAGCATTTATGGTCGATTTTAAAGATTCAAGTAAGAAGTCTATTTCCGCAGCCATCGTCTCTAAAACAGCTGAATTGAGACTGTAATTGCCGCAAAGTTGGACCTACACCATATTAAAATATATTTTGTTCATTTTTCAAGGTGTTTCGATTATTTTGTCCAATCACTGTATATAAATATATCCTAATATTAATATTATATATTTAGCCATCAATCATCGAAAGGCTCAACTTAAATTATCACTAACAGATAAAGGAAAAGTAAATAGAATTTGTAAAGATGCTCCAAGAAAATTGGAATTATTATATAAGGAACGAATTGAGATATAATATGACATGGAAATTCTAGATTTGTTTATTTAAAATTTAAATTATCATTTTATCGACTATAGATAAATGTTTTTTCTATTTAACACAATTGCATTTATCGAGTATTGTAATGTGGTTTTGAGATTTTTATTAACCCTTGAGATGCGAGATGTGGATAAATTCGAATGTCAAAAACATTTATATTCTTTCCATTTTTCAATTTATCTCTTTTAACTTTTTTGAATTTAATTCTGAAGGTGACTAAAGATGTCGGAAAAAATGATTATAAACATAAAAATCACAATTTTTTAACTGACTTTTTATGAAATTTAATTCCGCCCTTAAAGGGTTAATGTATTTTTTGGGTAGAATAAAAATTTTAAATTGTTCATACAGTTCATACATTTGATAAATACTACTTTTTAGTTGATGAATAAATTTTCCATATTATTCGAACGCTTCCAAAATTAGGAAAATCCATGAATTAATTTCACAAATATCATTTGATAGCAAAGCGATATTACGGATATTATGGAAACTATTAGCTTTTCGTTCTGACCCAGTGCAAACCATTCAAAAATCCTATGTTAACTATAAAGGAAAACCTTATACTGGATATTGGTTTATATGTATAACAGTAGATCAAGCTATTGAAATCAGGAATAATGTTAATGATCTAAATAATACGGTAAATATTCCAATTCAAATCTATTTTGTGCGCAATATGTTATGCCTAGCAACCTTTATTTAGTCCAACCTGAAAAATATTCATATAAAATTTACTTTTAGAAAAAAAGAATCAGTATTCATATTCCAAATTACTCAGAAACAATATATCAGCGCTATTCACTACAGTGAAGTTGTATTTTTTTGTTACACTTGCTCATAAATTTGGCATGTTATTCTAAAATATTTGGGAAAAATAGAACCTTTTGGCATTAATGGGCTAATTTATCAATTTATTCATTTTCATCCATGCATCTGAAAGCAACAACAATAATCCACATACTATCAATTTATCAATAAAAATATTTTAAAAAAATATTTAAAAACATTCAAAACACAAGTGTTCACGGTATTTTGCATAGTAATTTTTGGATCGAATGATCTTAGCAGCAACACTTTAAATTAAAAACTTTCTCAACATTTTGTAAATTTTCAAAATCAGGCATTCCTATTTTACTTATACTCTTTATATTGTGCTCAATAATATTGATCAATCCCTTCGGTCGACAATGTTCAAGTATTCAAGTACAGAGATGACGAAAAGTATCTCCATCGTATATGGTATTGCTTCCATTACGTTTAAATTAATAAACGAGATCCGAACACAATCAAATTTTTTTAATGATTAAATAATTTCTACTTTTGAAAAAGTCTAACAAAAGTATACACAAGATCGTTTCTCTTTTAAATAAAAATTGATACTATAAGGCTTTTTAGAAAGACTGACAAAGAAAACCATTGATCGCCTTTTAATTGCGCCCGATGAAAACAATGAAAATTATAGTCTGCCTAATGATGATGAACCTATAAAATTTCATGTTTTAGTAAATCAACATTCGGAAGGTTATAACAGTTTTAAAGTGTCTGTCACAAAATTATTAGTCAATTCAAATGAATTTAAAATAGTATCAAAATTGTTAAAATTAATAAATAAATATGTTTAGTAATAAATCTCAAACCTCAAAAGGTTTAGTTTCTGATCTATTGTATAAATGTTCATGTAATGGGTGCAATGCCGCATATATTGGATAGACTTCCTGTAATTTTCATACACGGGTTCAGGAACATAGCCGAGTGAGAGGTGTGAACAATATTATTGAGCATAGAAACAACTGATTTTAAAGATTTCAAAATTTTATGAAAAACTTTAAAATTAAGTGGGAAAGAATTTTTGTGAGGCATTAGTTATTAAACTACAATCCTCTGAAATAAATATTCAATCATCAACAAAATTATAGAGATTATTTAATTAAATCATTAAATCATAACTTTTACATCATTATTGTCTCCGTTTATAACATTTGACAAAGATTATGATGACAGACTGATGATGAGGATAATTTCCTCGAAATATATTTCGATTATTTGGCATTCTCATGCTTTTTTTTAATTATGGGCCATCATTTTTTCAACATTTAAATAATTTTGTTTATAAATTCTATAAAATCTATAGTTTTTTTCTATCCTACTTTATAGTGACAGGAAAACTCAAAATATATCGTAAACCGTGTGTTTGAGTGGCACTCTATTATAATTAAATCATTTACATGTTAATTTAATTAGTATTTGATTTAATTTTTCTCAATATGTATAAGTGATATTAAAACAACAAAATGACTGAATAAATTTTATGTGTAAATAGATTAGACGGAAAATAAACTTGATTTTTTTAGAATCAGGTAAAAATAGTATTTGAGAAATTTAATATCTTTCGAATCTCTTCGGAGACAAGACTGATATTTAAATAAAGAATAACAATATTTAAAAATTTAAAAATCTTCAACATATATATACCTTGTATAAAATTCCATCATTGCCGCCTATCATGGCTAATGTAAATTTCTCATAAATTGAGAAAACAATCAAACTGTAACCTTGCACTCCATTTCTACTAATTACTCTATGTCCAATAATACTATTTTCTCCATAATGATCCCCAATTATAAATTTATTAAAATTTTTCCCACCACACTCGCCTTTTCCGGTACTCTGAAACAAATGATATTGTTCAATTAACAAAGCATATTGCGAATTTTCTACAGATTTAAAAAGTTAATTAATAATTTCATGTATCTCAGAGGAATTAGCTGTAACTTAAAAATAGAGAAATTCAATTAAAATAAACAAAAACTAAAATATATAATAATTATTACAATTAAAACAGTTTTGAGATTATTGAAAAAATTTATAATTGGTTTTGTTTTATTTAATCTAAGAGTTTGATTTCGATTCGAGTTTGAGAAACGCTTCAGCTGACTAATGAAAAGACAAATCAATTCCAGATAGTGCGCGCTTATGAGCGAATCAATGACAACAGATAACCAATCACGATTAGATAAATTTCACTTCTCAATCAACGTAAATGGACAAAACACACTTAAATTGAATTCAAATATTGATTGAATTTTTTGCAAGATAAATGCTAAAAACTTAATGATAAAAAAATTTGAGACAGAACAATAAATTTGAATTAATATTTTAAAAATTTTTGTTATACTGTGTGAATTATTATTCAAAATTATTGGACTTTAAATTGATTAGAGAATCGCAAAATATTGTGATTATTCAAAATTGCAACTCATTTTTAAATGAAACATGAATTCTTAATATGTTTACATATTAAACCTTTACAGTATAATGTCTCATATTTTGTGCAACTGTAAAATATATCCATGTTTGGCACACTGATTTCTACATTTTGATTGGCGTAGAAGCTCGTATTACGATAATTCATGATGGTACATGATATTTGGGGTTCGGTTAACATTTTTTCATAAAACGTTTTTTTAAATCATGCAGCAATCGGTTAATTTATATATTAAAATACAGAGAAAATTTTATCACAGAAAATATCTTACAATTAATCATTTAAGCTCTGAGTTCCGTGGTGATTTGAATCTCTGATCCTAAGAACATGGGAAAATTATGGGTTCAACAGGTTTTTCGTGTTTATAGTTTGTGTATGGAATCATATGTGATATAAACATGATATTGGAGTGTAAATTTATTTTTAGAAAAGAAACAATGTTATAGACAGGCCTCCGCTATTTCTATTGAAATTCTAATACTGACCGGTTTACCACCCTGATTGGTTATAAAAGGGTTAAAAAGATTATGTGAATCTTTAGTTTTTCCCACATTTTTGAAAAAGATGTTTGAATTTTTACAAATTCATATAAAATAAAATAACATGCATCAACAACTATAAGGTATTTTGTTTCGCGATGCTCTGAAAAGTTTTTTTGAAAGTTTTTATATGTCATTCGAAAGACGCCGGTATATGAGTTCACACAAATAAAAATCCATTCCTAACCCAAATCAACATTCCAAGTTGATTCTAACATTAGACGATTTACCGTCCTGGTGGGTTCAAGGGGTTTAAAGGATACGTTGGATCTTTTTTGTTTTTCGGCAATTTTTTAATATTTTTCAAAACTGTGGAAGGACGAACAAAAAAGGTTTGATTATTTTTGTTTAATTATATTTTTAAACCGAGGTTTTCTAATAAAAATAATTATAAATGAAGTGAGTTGGCATTTTAAAAGATTGACAAATATAATGATGAATTTATTTCTGAAGCAGAAAATGAAGGAAAATTATAAATATCTGGTTAGTGTTGGATTCTCTGTACCCTTATTTTTTGATTAAAGAGACCTTAAATTAACAAAATTATAAATAACCCAACATCTAGAAAATACCAAACATAAAAAAAAATTATTTGAAACATGTTTTACTGGTTATAAAATGTTTATAAAATTATTATTTCTGTATCAAAAGAAGCATTTATTGAAAAAATAGTAAATAGAAGCAATAAATCGCTCTAGATATTACTTATATCATAAAGTTTTTTTTAAATATTTCAGTATTTGAAAAATTCATAGTAGATCCCATTTCATACTTCACTGAATCCGCAACCGAAGAAGAAAAGCTATTAAAATTATCCATTTATAAATTTCTTCACAAATAACTTCTTTTCATTTGATAATTCCTAAATTCAGTAAATCAACCCTTTTTTTCAAAAACATAAATATTTCGTGTTCCTGCGTTTGGAATGATGTGAACTGTTGACTTGTTTATTAATGATCTCCTTTTATTAACTCTTGTAAAAATCTTAAAACCTACTTCTCCTAAAAAATGATTTTTCTTAGAAAAAGTTTGTTTATACAACATTATTTTTCTAATATTTTAATACCAAGATGCATATTTGGTCTTTATTTTGTAGAAATGCAACCATTTTTATCAAAAATGGCAAGTAGTATTTCAAAAAACGGATCAGTTATGAAATTAAACGCAATTTGTATTTAAGAAGAAAAGTAACGCAACAGCAATAAGTCTATTCTGAATCTCTGGTGAGAGGAAAGTGAAAACCAAATGTTAAAGGACCCCAAATGATAAAATTGACTTTTAAGATGTTATGAAAAGCATTTATTAGTCAGATAATGTAATTTATGAAAATATAAAAAAACACCACAACTATTCAAAGTAAAAATTAAGCAATATAATGAGTATATAGATCCAAGTATGTTGGAAATTATATAAAAAGAAAACAATTGACTGAACGTAGAGACGATTATAATAGATTCAAAGAGTAAAATAATAAAATCATTTAGCTAGAAAAAAGCCGAGATATAGTATGGCATATTAAGGGCGCCAGATTTCTTAACCCAAAAGCAGTACACAAGATGGAAAAGTGTGGCTTATAATGCAATCTACAACAAATTTTAAGAAAAAAATTCTTTCTATATTTTTAATTTTTATAATGATATTTTTCATTTAAAAGAATTTTTTTCAATAATGTATCATTTCATTGATTAGATTAATTTTTATTGAAATCACTACCGATAAAGTTTTAATGTTTAATTTCGATTTGTCATTACTCCAGAAATCATTTAAAATTTAAAATACTCTTTCAACTATCGTAATAGTACCAGGTAAGCACATTGCAAATTCAACAATTAATTTAATTTTTTTATAGAAATATGTTTATCTTAAAAAAAGCAGTGCTTAAAGAGTGCATAAAAATTGATGAATACAGATCATCATAAAAAATTGCTGTACTTCCTGATCACCTTAAGTATAGTCAATAGATACAAACTGATGCGAATTAAGAATAATTGAAAGTAGGTGTTATGTGTTTTTTTTGTTATGTTTAAATTTTTCGCACTAAACTTATTCTTATATTTACTATATGATAATGCGCCAGAATTTTCCAAAGTCATAATGTCCCATGTTCTTGGCAGACTTCATCATAATTTTGTAATTCTATGATTTTAGAATTTAATAAGAAAATAAATACACCAACAGTAATAGATAACATAAAATATTGAATTTTTGACTGAGAATAATGCTCAGAGTTGGCTTACAACGATTCAAAAATGAGAACATGGACCTGTAAAATGCAAGAGAAGGGTTTGTCCTTCAGATATTACAACCTACTGCATTATAGTAACGACTTCTGAGTTATCTTTAAATCATTGGTAATATAGAGTTAATCAGACTAAAGTTTTCTGAGGTATATGAGCCTCATATTATGAGGTATATGAGGTTTGGGAAAAGAGGGTGCTTTTTTGCGTTTTTTATGAGGCTCAAATGTAGTAAGCCACCCTAACCCTGTCGTAGTCAATTGAATTGTCAGTTAATTGAATTGCATTTTAATTATTTAAAAAAACTTAAATTAGATAAAGTAACATTTATCTGTTATGAGTAGTACAAATTCTCGAAATTGGGTCAATGTTTTAAAACGAACGGTATATGAATATAATTCAAAACATCACAGAGCTATTAATCAATCACCCGTTTTTGATTATTTTGGATATCAAGGACTTAATACTAATTCTAATTTAGTAGATGAATGTATCAAAATTAAATTTTTTACGCTTATTGATGAAAAAAGGGAAATTGGTGAATATTGAATGAGATATTTTTTGGAATTCTGAAACACGTCAAGAAACAGGGTTCACCGAAGAGGAGTAGATATGAAGGTGTTAGAAAAGAATCTGAGAAATAAAAAACAGAGTGAATAAAAAATTCGTTTTTGCATTGTTTTTATTGTTCTTTTAATCTAATTTTAATTTACTTTATCTAATTTAAGGTTTTTAAATAATTTATATGCATTTTAGACATACATACACACACATATATATGTGTGTGTGTATGTATGTTGAAAATGCATTAAAATTAAATTGTCGAAATAGATATAAAAATTACCGTAAAACCATCTTCCATACACCTTTTATCAGTTGATTTGAAGTTATATGGATTCTCGTTAACAGATCCACTCCCCACTAAACACAAATTTCTAACAACATCATATAATTCCATGATTTCAGCAATGGGATATGCGCAGGTAACAAAAGAATTAAAAGTTTCCCTGTAATTGTTCGTAACCAGAATTATTTTGAAATTTATAAAAAGAATTTGATGAAAATCTGAATCCATTTCCGTTTTAATGCGAGAAAATCTAGTTTTATTCCGATACCAATTTGCCATATCATCACTAACATTGGCAACGATCCAACTGTGGACTTGATAATATGTCTGCAATAATTATTTATTTGTAAATTATTGTAATATTTATTATTATTATAAAAATCACTAAATAATGGCATTGATTTAAATAAAAGAATACGCCAATCCAACATGTATATTAAACTATAATATATTTCCACACAGGTGCGCACCCAGGTTCTTCGCTAGGGGGGGGGGCAGCTGCACAAAATGGCTTTTAAACTTTCAGAGTATACAGTATTTACTACAAAGTGGGAAGTTTAAATTACACAATCTACGCCATCGTAGCAACTTTTATTATTTTGCCGACTTAAGGTCGATTCATACAAAACAGTGACATAACCGAACAAAAGAAAAATATTCTCCAAATATTTGAATGGTCCTGTTCACACTCATCCCTGGCGTGTCAGAGCCATTCCCGTACCGTGCAAGCAATGCTGTAGCACTGGATCCACCACTTGACGGTCACATTTTAAGTTGATACTTTAGATAATTTCACTCATTAAAATTGGGTAAACATCCAAATAAATTTAATGATTTTTTATGGGATGGGGGGGCTAAAGCCCTCTGGGTGAGCGCCTGTTTCCACAGACTCACTGTCATCATCGAGTAGAAAAGAAATCCGATTTAAATTGCTTTTCATCATGCAAAATAATTCATTAAAATTTTATTTTAAAAATATATTCTGTTATAAAATTATAAACTCTTTTTAAATCGCAACTTTTAAAAATTTATATTATAAAATTTATTTAATCGAAATTATCAATGATATATTTTTACATTCAAACACAAAAATATTTTACATTTATTTTCATCGTGTAGCATTAATTTGTGTTCACTTATTAATCAAATATTAATCAATTCCTTAGTCGACAGTAATGAAGAATGGAGAACAAAAATGAATGGTGATAATTCCAATGTATCTATATAAGTAAGACTTTAAATCTACAAATAAATACTTTGACAATCATCTAATGTAAAATACAAACATAAAAACAAACCTCACACAAAGCTAATTCAATCAATCATTGATATATTTTCATTCATTGAATTCCTATATATTTATTATTATTATTATTCTTATTATTATTATAAATTTTATTATTATTATTTTTAATTTTATTTTTTACAATATTTAATCATATTTTTCTTAGACTTAAATTCAAAAAAACTTTCTTGGGAAGTATAAAGATAATTACCAGTTGGTTATTTCTAAACCCCTGTGTTTATCTTTGCGTTGAATTAATAAATACAAGAACGAAATTGATGACTTTCTCTCAGTTTCACGTGTGAATATAATGTTCTTATGTAAATTGTTCATAAAATGCAAAAACAGCTTTACATCCCTTTAGTTTTCAAATACAAGAAAAATATTATGCCACATATCGTTTATAAATAATGAATTTCTCATTGAAAAGAAGCAATTTTCTTTTTTAAATTAGCCAAAAATTTTGATGCTATCTTTGATTTCTATAATATCAAAAATGTGTGAAAGAATAATGATAATAAATTTGTGTTGATATTGCCGTACTCGGAAGGTTTTATAAATTATAAGATAAGTACGCAGTTGGAAAATTTAGATTATAAAATCGTTTCTATTTCGTGTAAGATACGCAAAATAGGTGAGGAAAAATGCAATCATAGATGAGAACGAAAGACTTGATAAATTTTATAAATAAACATTGCGGAAATTTTATAAATGATACCACTAATAAAATGTTTGTTATTATTATTATTATTATTATTATTATTATTATTATTATTATTATTATTATTATTATTATTATAAGGACTTTTTTTGTTTTGCACCTTTGATTTCTTTATAAGTGACATAATATTTTCTACAAAATTTGACTATGAATCAGATTTATTTTAGGTATTCACGAATTTTTAGCACAGCCTTTTTCAAGAAAATCACTTGAAAAAAGCTGTGCCGGAAATTCGTGAAAACTTAAAATAAATCTGATTCATAGTCAAATTTTGTAGAAAATATTGCTGTTATTATTATTATTGTTATTATTATTATTATTAAATATAAAGAAAAATATGTTACCCATTGATTATCAATGTCACAATTCATACCAATATCAATAAATGAGGTATAATCATCATCAAATGAACAAATTCGAACCAGCCTCACTTGAAATAGTCCATTTTTCGGCTCATGCTTATTTTCTGGTTGATTAACCAAAAAAAATATATAGTTCTTAAAAAATGCATCTTTTCTTGAATCGTAAATATGAAATGATCCTACAAATTCCAATGGAAATATAGTTTCCCTCCCTGATACACTAATTTCCCAAAATTGGCCTGGAATGGATAATCTGGTTTGAAGTATGTCATATTAGGAAATGATAGAATAGACATTGTATTGAAGTCGATCTCTCGATAATTTGATGGATGATAGACTTCATTAGCAAAGAAAAGTCTTTGATCATGATACAAAACAGTGGAATGGAATTTTCGATCATTAGTCACAATGGAATAAACTTTATTTTTATATGAGGAAGAAAACTGATTATATAAATCTATAATTTCACAAAAACCTTGAAAAACATCATAGCAAACTACTAAATAAGAATCTGCAAACGTCCATAATTTAACAAAAACATCTGTTAACTTTATTCTACATTGATCACGTGAAATCAATTCTTTTGGACATAATGAGGTTTGGCACTGGTAAGGTTCCGTGCACATAACGGAATGGTTTACCGGTCCGGTCTTTCTGATTGCTAAAGGTTCCTTTAAATTATTTTCTGAAAATTGCAATATATAATTTTTCCCGGACACAAGAATAGATTTATGTGATTTATTATTGTGAAGCATTATCTTATCAAGGTTTTCATATTTATAAACAAATATTTCTGATGTCAAAGCACAAATTTCAGTTATGAAAATATTGATAACAGATAAAATGAGAAATCTTTTTGTCTTGATCATTGAATTAAAAATATTCTCTAAAAATTTAAATGAATTGATAAAACATTATATTTAAAATACAATTTTATAATTATTAAAAATCATCAACAATACTTTATAAAAATTAGTTTAAATCAATTTTATAAAACTTCAAAATAAAAAAAAATAAATCAATGAAACAGTAGCGTAGATAGGGTGTTTCCGACCAGGGATATGATTCACATTACACCACTCAAACTCTGAAAACCATTATTTCATTAAATTAAGTCAAAACGACAAAAGGTTGGGTATAAAACATACAACAATAATTCGATGCATGTTTATAATTCTACCATGTTTGAAATTCAAACCCCATTTTGATACCGCTGATCTGACACCCGAGGACATCTGACCCCGCCCCTCTCTCACTACGCCTCTGCATTCAAATAAAAATAAATATTCATTAAATTTCTAATCAATTGAAGATTTTTATAAAAAAAGTATTTTTGAAATCTAATGTTTTATTTTTAATGAATAAAAATTTAAATTAAAATTAAAAAATGCATTTCTCTCAATATTTTATTATTAAAGGAATATTTAATGTGTTTTTCTTTTATAAATTTTTTAATAATTTGCTACAGGATTAAAATTTCCAAATAAAGAAATTAGTGGTTCCAAAAGTTGACAATATGACCCCTTGTATGAAATGATATTATCAATTTTCATATTTAATATTCATTCTAATATATATTCAATTAATTGCTTAATTAAAGTAATATATTACTAAATTCTAAATAGGTTTTGAATTTATTGAAAAGTATAAATTTTTTAATTTCAATTTCTTTTTTTCATTTAGTCTAGAAACCAATTTTTTTCTGAATATTTTGATTGTTGTCCGATAAAAACAATAAGAAAAAAATCGAACCTTCCTTTTTATCCTTTACTGTATTTCTACACAAATTTTATACAAATATTTGGCACAGCTTCTTTCAAATGTTTTTGACTAATCTTTATCCAAATTAAATATAAATCAAATAATTTTGTTTTTAATTTATGGTTTTGTTTTTAATTTAGATTACAAAGAGTCCTTTGAGTTTCACCTATGTATTTTGAGTCATCTCTTAAGCATCTGAAACACTGGTAGAAGTGGCAACTGATAATTAAATATTAACAAATATTGATTAATAGAATAATAAAAATCAATATCCAATTTTGATAATTTTAATATCAAGTATAATAATTTAATGAGCTGTAAT
This sequence comes from Schmidtea mediterranea, assembly GCA_022537955.1. Taxonomy (NCBI): domain Eukaryota; kingdom Metazoa; phylum Platyhelminthes; order Tricladida; family Dugesiidae; genus Schmidtea; species Schmidtea mediterranea. Next base: position 111,092 of record JAKGRZ010000058.1, on the reverse strand, counting down.
AATACTTTTATTGATATTTATTATATTTACATTTTCAATATTTATTTTTCAATATTCTCGTTTTCAATGAACTTACTGACAGTCTAGGTTTATTGCTAATAAACAAAATTGCATTTATCTAGTTATTTTGTTTAACTCTTTACGCGTAAGCACTAGCATGGTGTATTCCATAAACCAAAAAAAAAAATAAAAATAAATTAATTGAAAATAAATATAATATATAATTATATTATGTATATATAATATAATATATATATATATATAAATATTATATTTTTATATTATATGGTGCACAAAATACACCACACGAGTAATTAAGGGTTAAATATTATTATAAAAAATCCACATTTTGAATATTAACTTATAGACATTGTAAATTTATTACGAATCCAATGAATAAAAGATCCAGATCACCATATACTCACAATAAATCAAAGGGCAACGGTCAGTTACCAATGAAATATATTATTAATGGTTCCTCCCAAAGTATTGTAGTCGGGAATTTGGTTTCTCTTAGCTACGCAAATCATAAGACTTAGAGAAGAAATTTAAAAATGACTTGAATTTTATCAAAGTATTATTTATTTTTAAATATTTAATAGTTAAAAGTAGATATTTATCGCATATTATGTGACCAGTGAGCAATTTGAAAGATTTTAGAGATAAATTTAGCTACAAATTTAATCATTTACAAAAATATTATCAATTATCATATAAAATGGTATGTATATTGAAATTTTTATTTTAACCGTAAAATAAATGCAAATTTCAAGATAGTCATTAATTTACCATAATTTTATAATTTATTTAAATTGTTTAACTGTATAGACAAAATGATTAGATTTGTTTTACAAGTTGACATTAAAATTATATTAGAAATCAAAAAAAATTATGTCAGTTTAGAAATTTACTCCAAATTAAATTATATTAGACTTAATTTAATTTTTTTGTTTATTCATCATGAGACTGTGTGTATAAAACATCAGTGAAGTTTGTTGATTACAATGATGACTAGATGTAATTCACAGCTTTTCATTCTTGTATGCTAATTCAATAACAAGCACTCATTTTAAAACTATCGATTTAATGAGTAAAATTAACAAAAATCATAAATTTCTTTAGTTAGTATGCTATTAAAACGCCATAAGGTAGCCAAATGGTCCTTAATTCAAAATGCTACTTTTCTTAGCCCATAATCATGTTATTTACGAATTTTGACGTTTATCCTTTGGAAAAATATAGAAAATGAAACCTACATTTTAGCTGACCGCGCGCTGTAGTTCACAAGTATTATTCAGCGATTTTATTTGGGTTTACTCTAAAAAATTCAACTAGTCAGAATAACCGGCTGTGCTGATCACACTTTTATCCTTATTTTATAAAACGTATTAATATAAGTAGAACTTGAAATATTTACAATTTAATTAAATCTATTTGTTTATAAATTTTAATTTTCGTTTTTTCTCCAAAATTCAAAAATCAAATTTGAATATGTCGAAGAAAGTTACTGAAGTTATCGCAAAGTTCAATCAACAAATGAAGTTTCTAAACAAATACAGTAACGTACAAAAGCAGCAAATCCATTTCAAACCCAATTAAAATCAATTTCAAATTTATAAATAAATATTTTGAATTGGATTTGTTAAGATTACACAGGTAAAGGGGTTAATAGCTTCGAGTTACCATTTGGTATCTCATTTATTATTATATTCATGTAAACAAATATATGGTATTCTAATGTGACCTATAATGATTACCACTCAATAAATTCAACTTTAAAATTATTAAAATTGAATTATAATAAAGATCAAAAATTTATATTGAAAATTAATAAATAAATAACATGTTAATAATGTAAATACAAGAAAGTATCATTCAAACACGTTTTATGATATAATTCGACAATTTTCCTGTCGTTATTAGGTATAATAATTAAAAATATGTATTGTATCGAGTCATAAATTTTATTATCAAAAACATAGTAAAGCTGAACTGAATTTGTAGATGGCATTCTGCATGGATTTATACATAAAATACTGAGTTGTATTGTTGATAAAATTATTTCAATTCCTCTTTTTACGATTTGTGTATGTTTGATAACACTTTGAAATTTTAGATTAGAGGAATCTATTATTGAATTTTTTAAAAAAGTAAATAATGATAATATTTAAACAAACGTTATTTTAAAGTTATATATAAATTAAATCGTGAAAGTATGGCCATCATATGTATTTTGTAATTATTTAAACATATTATAATAAATAAATAATTAAATAAATTTGGCAACGATTTAATTAAAAGATAACGCCAATAAAAACCTTTTCGTAAGATATATTTCGATAGCATAACTATCATCTTCAGGTACTCAAAACCAACTAAAAATATTATGAATTAACATTAAATTTAAACAATTATTTTATTGAGAAAGAAGTTATTGATGAAGAGTAGTAAGTCTATTGTCAATAGATTGCATCAGCAAACTATATGGATTCAAAAATCCATAAAATGTTACCTATGAGACCAGTTTTGTCGATGTTGTACTGGCGTATAAAATCTAAATAATAGTTAAAAATGGATTTAAAAAAATTGAGCTAAATATTGTGTTAGTATTGCCGTACTCTGATGTTTTACAAATTATAAAAGGAAGTTAAGATAACAATGGGAAATTTAGAATTTAAGATACGCAATATTTTATTAATAAATCAAAAACTCGGTGGATTGTGTTTATTCTCGTTTATCAATTTACATGTTGAGTATAAACCACATACATTGAAATTCCCGTCATCTCTTGTACTCGAGTTCTAGAGATGCGAATTGCAAGGTTTGACCATATTATGGCACAATAGAGGCTGTAAAAGTGACAATAGGAATGTCTGATTTTAGATTTTGTTGAAAAGTTTTAATAATTACTGAACGCTGTGATATGTGAAGCATTGCTGATAAATATTGATCAAAGATTAATGTGGAAAGTGCTGGACTACGAATGTTTAACTGTTTTTAAATAGTTTACGTATGTTAAATCATGTTTTTTTTAATATTATTAAAATAATTGAAAATTTTATTACATTAATTTTTTAAAAAATTATAATATAAATGAAAATTTTAAATTAATTAAAAGTGATTTGAATATATTTTATAAATATTTATTTATTACAATAATTTTTTCTCAATAAAATAATTTGTTAATTTAATGTTAATTCTTAATATTTTTAGTTGGTTTTGAGTACCTGAAGATGATAGTTATGCTATCGAAATATATCGTACGAAAAGTTTTTTATTGGCGTTATCTTTTAATATTATAATAATTTAATTTAAATAATCATTTTTTAAAAATTGAAAACTTGATTAAATAATAACCAATATACATAGTTTTTACTATACTACTTTATTACGACAGGAAAATTCTCGATATATTTCATAAAATGTGTCTTGTAATATTGGAGATTGTTTATTTTCATAAATACAATATTTTATATAAATTTAAAATTGTATTGCTACAATCTTTGCGTTAAGAAGAAAGAACAATTACTTATTTGGATATGTCTAAATCTGTGGCTGTTTTATGTTCCTAAACAAGAACATTTTGAAAATTTTAATTTCTAATTTACACCCTTGTTTCTTCGATGAACCAAAAGTGAATAAAATCAAAACTACACCATTGTGATTTTCATAATATGCAGAAATGACATATAATTTTTTTAATTAAACATAACATATGCAACCAAATTAAATATTTATTCTAAATTTATTTAAAAAACTAAAAAAATTGAAACTTTTATCTTCCCTGCCTTAACTATATATGCTATTCTTTCTTTTCATTCATTTCGTTACATTTCTTTACTCAATATAATCAGTGGTTTTGTGCTAATTTTTTTTTACCGGAACGCGTATATATAATTATATAGACAAGGCAATCCTGGGTAGGCGGCCGCTCTGTCTCATGTCCCAAATTTAACGATGGGGGTGATTTTCCATGATAATCCTGGCGGCGACGTTTTTTTAGGTCTCAATGAGACCTAAAAACGTAATAATAATACATATAAAAATTCGTCAAAATTAGAAAAAAAATCAGCAATTCTTTTTAATTTTTTTTCAATACGTCAGCCAATTCTCGTTATCAGAAATCATCTTTAGTTAGGGAACGCATTCCTGTCCAAAAGGAAGTACCGGAACGACGTTCCGGCGCGACAACACCACTGAGTATAATATAGCTTCTGATTTGAGTGCAATATAAAAACCATTAATTTAAAATAATTATCATTTTGCATTTAACAACACTGCAAAAATCATGTATTATTAAGGATATCTCACAAGTTATCCTATTGGAATGGTATGCAACACCAATATTTGTTTTATTCAAATTAAATTATAGTAAAATAAAGTTAAAAAATCCACACATTTGCAAATCATAAGAGGCAAATGTGTGGATTTTTTAACTTTATTTTACATTAATTTATTTAAATATAACAAATATTGGTAATACATTAATAATACATGATTTTAGCAATGGGAAATGTCTTGTCATAAAATGTAATCTGTAGACTTTTATACTGATTTCTTTCTAGGTAAAAATGAACTAAATTTAGTCTTTAGTAATTAATAAAACAGTTTTTGACATTTGAAAATTGAATCAGTTACAAGAAAAGTAAAGATATAGCGTTGAGAGACACATGAAAGCTATTTTAATGTGTAATATTAGGATAAAAAGTTGTGATAAATAATCAGCATTGAGTAAAAATGACCCTTAACTGCACCTTACTTTTCACTTCATGTACACGACTAAAACAGAATTTTCTTCTCTTAATGCTATTAAAATAAAACATAAAACTTATGGAAGTCATGCTGACACTGATGTTATTCATGAAATTTGAGTTAATAACAATGAAATATTACTAGCATTACAGTAAAGAAATTTGTAAACATTTTACTGCCAGTAAAAAGAATAAAAAATAATTTAGTTCATATTTCGACATCATAAATTTTCCTTTAAACTTTCCAGTGAATAAAATTCTGTACAATTAATAATATCTTTTACTTGTCAACATTTAAATTTTAATTTAAGCCCTTAATCGTGGTCCTCAACTAAAATATAAAAATCCAGAAACTCATTGAATATAGTAAATAAATTCAATATGGTTAGATAATTATATACAATTATTTTATGTTTAATTATATTATGATGTTAATCTGTTTGATAACCTGCTGTTGAAAAAAATTGATATTGACAAATAATTAATTTGGTTTGTAAATGTAAAATTAATGATAAAATAAATATAACTATTTATGAATTTAATATAAATCAAAAATGAACTCACAGTTACAATTAAAAATAAGAAATAAATAAAACTTAACAAATAATTTAAATTTCAAATTATATTTTATTAAGATATTTAAACAAAGCTAATTGTTCGAAATTAATATATTCGATACATTTGTCAACATGCAATTTTGCAAACAAATAAAAATTAAACATACTAAATAAAAATTAAAACGAGCTAATATTTGAAAGTATTATTTTAATTATGTTGTTAATCATATGACGAATGCAATATGCTTTATTATTTTGGCAATTTTAATCAATGATTTTTCTAATGTTACTTGCATAAACATTTAAATTTGAAATAAAAATTCCCATTAAAATCCATATAGAATATTCTCTCGTACTAGGCATGACCACCGTTGTTAAGCAAAAGTAATAAATCTATGAAGCGAGTGGCAGTTAGCATACGGTTAATGCCCTGACTACCTTTCAAAAATGTAAGTCTGTATTTTATTTCACTTGGTCCCTTCTCTACTTTCTTGTAGATCTTATTAATATTTTTGTTTATAAACCCTTTCTATTATAGTTCTCTTTTATTGAAAAATCGATTAATTGGTTTTTTATAGATAAAATTCATGGTGGGTTACAGGGTTTCATTATTTGCTTACCCTTCTAGTTGCCCTCGTAACGCCATACAAAATGATACTAACCCACTTGGCACCCGTTGCTAAGCAACGTTGGTAATGTGTTCAAGTGGTGGATTGTCCGCAAAATTGAGTACCATGTGCTAGTACTGTAATTGTCGGACAACCCTCGGGTTCACGAGCTGTCGATAGAAGACCTGTGCTCGCTTTTGGTTCTTAGGTCCCCTTATTCTCCTATCTCCTTCAAATGTTAACCTATACTCTCATATCATTCATTGTTATGTCTATTCGCATAGTCCTTCTCCTTGTTGTCCATGTCGAAGCTTATTCTTTGGCCTGTACACCCTTTGTTATGTTAAATACACCCACATTATATCTTTCACCCTTATCCCTATTATAACTACAATTTTCCTATTATCATTACTAGCATTATCATTGTTGCTATTATATGTATTACCCTTATTAATTGTTACTACTAATACCTTTATTAATATTTTTATAACTATAGCTACCATTATATTTATTGTTATTGTTACTATGAGTATTACTATTATTATTATTGTTATCATAATTATTATCATCATTACTACAAATACCATGATTATTATTATTATTACTATTATTATTATTATTGTTAATTATTATTATTACTATCATTACCCTTATCATTATCGTTATTATTATTAAGATTTTGTAGGGATCCTTCCTTATTCCTCAGCGTTAAAATTGTTTATTGATATACAACATTAGCCGTAGTCCATCTATATTTTTCGGTTTTCGATAAAGTATTTTTGTAAATTCAAAATTTTAGCAGCGTTCCGCCCTTATTTTACGGTTCATCCCTATTCTACAGTTTTCGACAAAGTATTTTCATTGACTCGGAAAATTTGAGCAGCGTTCCGCCCTTATTTTACGCATTCCATTTTTACGTTACTATTTTTGTTAAGCATTTGAATTAGTTCGGAAAATTTGAGCAGCGTCCCGCCCATATTCTCCGCCTCAACTCAAATTAAATTTATTTAATTCTTATTAAAAACATTATTTTTCATGATTTTGGTCGTTCGGATTAATCTTTTTCCGATGGCAATTCATTTTAACTGTTGCAACGATTTCGCAATTTTTCCCGCTACCCATTCCCTCTTTTTGTCCTTAAGATCTATTTATGTTCATTTTATAGTTAATGAGTGCCCACTGGACTACTCGGTGTTAGAGATTTTGAGCCGATTGTTGTTAAAAATTTATGTCAATTTTACAGGAAACGGATGGTGAAGGAGCAGCCAATAAACTACTCATTTACCCTCCAATTTCCCCTATGTACGGATAATATTGACGTTCCAACTCCTGCGTTCCGCACGCTGAGCCTTCACGGGTACATATCATTGGCGATTTTCCACGCTCTTACACAAATCTGTACTATGTAGATTTTGCTTTCTTGCGTTATGTGTTGGCTGTGGGCCGGAAAAGGAATAACAAATAATAATTTACCATAGCATTTGGAATAAAAGTTTCGATGCACTAAGGCTGTAGATATAAAATATTTATTCAGCATATTACATCGGTTCGAAAATCCATAAATTTAATTCGATAAATCATCTATAAATTCAATTGGAAAAACAAAATTATCCATAAATTTAATCTGAAAAATCATCCATAAATTCAATTGAAAAATTACCCACAAATTTGATTCAAAAAATTCATCCATAAATTCAATTGGAAAAACAAAATTATCCATAAATTCAATTTGAACAACAAAAATCATCCATCAATTCGATCTGAAAAGTCATACATAAATTCAATTGAAAAATTACCCATCAATTCCCTTCGAAAAAATCAACTAATAATATTGCACCAGTTGAGAGTGATCGTGTTCAGGCAAAACACTTACCCGTGTTAATTGCCTGAATGCACGGCTCTCAACCAGCTACACAACCAGCTACACAGTTCTATAATGAAATTTTTTCTCCGAAAAATAAGACTGAAAATTTGTGAAAACACATCGGTATTTATACCTATTTTTCTCGCGTGTGAAATTTGATGCAGTAAAACAAAATTCGACCTTGTTATTTTCTAGTAAATTCTATTCGTTAATTTTATTATTTTTTTGATTTATTTTTATAATTTTTTATTTAAAATTTTTATTGAATTATTACTAATTCAAATTTTCGATTTAAATTTCATTTTAATGAACTTTTATTAATTTTTTCAATTTCGTCGAATTTGTTGTGTTTTCTTGTTATATTTGTGTAGGTATCGTGCGAATCTTGGTGCATTTTGTTATTATTTTAATTTTATTTTTATGTTTTTGATTTTATATTTATTTATATTCTCTCAGATTTTAAAGTGTTTAATTGGTGTTGTATATTGTATTTTAAGTTATCTTGGTGCTGGGTTTTCGTGCTGTATTACTGATGCATTTAAACAATTCTCAAGGCTATCTGTGTGATGGCCCAACATTCATATTTCCTCATTACTGAATCTTTTAAAAAATTTTTAATTTTTCTTAAATTCTTTATAAACTGATTTCACTAAAATCTAAAAAGAAAATTACTTTATATGAGACTCTAAGACCTTTCTATAAAATTGCTTTCTTTTATATTTAGTCAATTTCATATCCTTCATTAAATAAACTTTTAAACCTGAACTACAATTAGTATAAATCACCGTTCCTCCTTTTGAACCAATCACAGATGCTCAAAACCCTATCATTCCAAGGCAATTACAAACTACGGTTTCTGTTTCTACTTAGGTATTCGAATTTGGGACTCGACTTTAATACTCGACAAGTCCAAGTTTTTAAAATTAAACAAAAAGGGTATGTATTGTTTGTGAATAAGATTTCATTTCATTTAACTATGTGAAGCAGTATTTTACTTGTTTTTGACTGGTTGCCCTACGCATTCACGACTATTTATCTATCTCATCTATTTACTCAAGGTCCAGATCATGTTGGTACTGCACATAGTGGTACAACGTTCATGAGTAGATGAAGTTTATTTTTAAAATTACTCCTCACGATGTATTCTCTTTCCAGTCCTTGAATACTACTAGAAGTTCTTCCGCTTATTTTCATTCTATGTGCTTACCTTTGATAAATCGCTTTACAAGTCCAAACTCGATTAGCTAAAAATTACATTTTAATACATTTAGCTTAGTTTAAATAAAGAAAATTAATTTCCGTTAATTTATTATTTCATTCCTTTACAATAAATCTTTAATCTTATCTGAAGGCATTTATACCATCTTTAAGGGTTACTTATACGTGAAAACTAACGACGACAATACTAAAATACACTTATAATTATTCAACGATAGAACTACGATTTTTTATAACTTAACAAAAAATAGTAATAAACGAATTCAAAACAAATAAAATGTTTATTAATTTATCAACAATGAGCAAAATTTGTACAACATACAGACATTGTCATTAGAAAAGAAAAGTGGAGAAGATCTCAACATCACTTGCACTCAATAGCGTCAATGTCGATTGGTAATGGTTTGCACCGATGCATCTTTGGCTGAAGAATTTTCAACAAGTTATTTACACTAAGATTGATAATGTGCTGCTGGTGTGCTTCTTCCGCTGTGAGTGCTTGTTTTGGTATTAACATTATTGATATCGAACCAACATCCAGGTTCATTCATAGAGATAGGTCTGAAGCACATGAAATTTGCATGGTTCGTAGTTCGTAGGAAAAAGAGAAAAGGTTCGGAATCCCTGTAAAGGTTGTATTGGAAACAATTCGATTAAAAATATTAAGATCTAAAGGGAATTTCTTTGCCCGGCGCTTCATATGACGCCTTTCGACATTGCCTGGCTTTACTTAAGTTGTCAATGACTTCGTGATCGGGATAATTTGAGTTTCTCTGACCAACACATGATGGTTAAAGATTAAGTTGATTTCTCGAACAAGTGTTTGCTCAAGTGTTAGATAATGTCAAAATCAAAAATTAGTTTTTAAAAATTGAAATTTATAAAACTTTATTATTTTTAATATAATATATTTTTGAAATATAAAAAAGTAATAAAGAAACTTGTTTGAATAAAGCTGTTTTAATCGATATGGTTTCAAGTTCGAATCTACCAGAAGATGCCAATGAGTCTGTCAAAATATGTTGTAGAATAATATATGTTGGACTGGGCTTTCTTTTATTTAATTCAATGCGACTGTTGTGTGATTCTTTTAATTCATTTTTATTTATTTATTATAATATTTTAAATATTTAGCTAATTTAATTTTTAGTTATTTATTCATTTTTACATTTATTTACATTTATTTTTACACTGAAACATAGGATTACTGCTGTAAGTTATGAGTGTTTCGATTCACAAAGAGAAAGATTAGTAATATATAACAATAAAAATATTACTTATGATAATATTTTGTTGATTTTCTAAATTATGATGATATTATGAAAGCATTTGTTTATACACCCAAGCGTATTAAATTGGAGTTAAATAGACAGCATAGTGCATTTTATATTACCAATCAAAAATCTAATGAATAATAAATGTGTGTGTGTCGTTGCTTAAATATAATATTGATAAGAGCTGCGTCATTAAGTAGGAGTTTATATTATAAGAGGGTAGAAAAATTTCATGAGAAAAGAAAAAAATACCTGCATACAAAAAATACGTTATAATAATGTGATCAAGTTATCTTGTAGAAATTAAAATTAAAATTACTATTAAAATTTGTAATTGAATTTGTATTTCTTTTCAAGTAACTAAATTTTATGTGGTTGAGCTGTAACTTGATATTGATACCCATCAATTAGTCTCTAGTTCGAGTCAGTTTCATAGGGTTGATATCTAGTTATTGGAATAGTTGGATAAGAACAGAAAAACCTTGTAGTTTGTTTCAACGTATTGATACTATAGCATAAAAACAAAGCACCAAGATGACTTAACTAAAATATAAAACATCAATTAAACACATTGGAATATGAGAGAAGCAAGAAAAAATATAAAATTAAACAAAAGAAAGTAAAATAAAATCTATACATAACATAAAAATTTGACCAAAAAATTTTGCTAAATTATTCAACGCTATTTAGCCAAATAATTAACGAAAAAATCAAATAAAAAATCAATAAAAGTACTAATTACTAAATTAAAAAATAAAATTGACGAATCAAATAAAATATAATAAAAAATAAGTCTAAATTAAAATATTCTTGAAGGTCCAACACACAAGGACACACCAACTGATATGACTATAAATATTGACACGATTAAGCAAATTTTAATCCTTTTTTGACAGGTAAAAGTGTGCGTTGAGAACTATTTAAACCCTTTAGAAAATGTTGTAGAAGATATTCATCCAGAGTAGAAGTCAGCGAAACAATCATGATGAATGGAATCGTTTATTCGAGCGAAAAAACATTTATTCGTTATAAAAGTGACACTGGCAAAATCGAACTTAAAATTATTGTTATTTATATTTTAGAATCAAATATATCAAATAAATTAATTAGTTTTTTTTGTGATTTACGATGTCCCATCCAGATAAATAAATGGAACAACTATAAACTTAATTAAAATATCGTTTAGTAACTATACCGAATTAATATTATTGCTATGAATTATAGTAAAATATTATATTGACATCAGCATAAATTATTATGAAATATTATTATTATTTAGTTAATTATATTCAAACATTCCAAAATACTTGCTTGATCGTGGATAATTGTTCTCCAATGAGAGTATAAAAGTGAGCCGTTAAGAAGCAAATTACTAGTTGGCCGAAGGAAATATTGTGTAAAGTGTGGGTGAGCAAAATTAACGAAGTATCGAATTTAGAAGAATTTAAAAGAAACCAAATAAAACTTATCGTCCCAGAAAGGGTAACATACCTCACGATAACCAATAATTATCATTGAAAGAAAAGTTCAAACCAGTTGTCGACTAATCAATTGTGAAGAAATTCTTTCTTTGTTATTTTTGCTTATTTATTTCTAAAGGACACGAGAAGTCAGGGAATAATCGCCTTTAACTATAATAACCAAACATTATTATTTACATTAGAATATATTTCAATGTTAATTAATATTTAATTTTTACTTTAAAATACTTTGTATTATATTATCTGGTCAAAGTAGTGTGTTTTTAAGCATTTTCAGCTCATGGACCCCACCCGAAAAATCTGTAAAAAATGATATTCGCTGAAAATGCTTAAAAACACACTACTTGAATGTTGGGGATTCCATATTTTCAAAATATTAAAAAAATTAAAATATTAAAAAATTTAATAAATTTATATTTTTAAATATATGGTTGTTCAAGAAAGTAGGTAGTTAGTGGCTTTTCGCGCCCACACATCATTGCATAATAAGTAGGGGTAGGAGTACTTGGTCACTTAATGTACTCTCTCACCAATTATTTTTTTAATAAAATTATTGAAGAAATGAGGGTAAATCTATAATTTTAGAAACAGTTAATTTATCGATAATTTATTAGATTTAACTTGACAAAAAATTATGAAACATATTTATGATAATTATTTACCAATTAGATTCCAATTTGACTGATAGGTTTTGAATAGTAAATGATATTTTAATTTTAATTTTATGATCTATTTAAAAAGTTGATTAAATCAGTTGGTTTTTAAAAATATTTTAGTGAAACCTAAAATTTTAATTTTATTGATTTCGTGGATATCAATCACAAGTGTAGTATAATTTATAGATTTTTAAGAGGATGCTGAGTATTCATATGAAAATCGTTGAATTATATGTATGGGTTGACTGGTAACTTTTTTTGAATTTATACTTGATTTACTGATTAATTTTAATTATTTGAGTAACATGATATATATTTTATGATTTTACAATAATTTAGTGAAATTTAATTTATGTGGGAAACATAGACTTTAGTCATTTTTGATGAATTTTTATTTGCTTGAATTTGTTGCCAGAATGAAATTGTGATGATTTTTGATGAAAATGTTGGGTATCGATATCAATATTATAATACTTTAAAGAAAATTTATTTTTATTGGTAAAATTCAGATTTTTATGATAATTTTAAGGGAATTTGATTGGTTGAATACATACAGTAAATATGATTCGAATGATGAATTTTTAAGGACCTCATTCGGTTAAATATAGATTTCTAAATAAATTTAACCTTGCAGGTTTTTACAAAAAATATGTTTTGTTGATGCAGTAGAGGAAAATGTCATTTCAAGGGAAATAATTGGTTAAGAGGAAATTTATGATATTTTAAGGGGAAATTATCGATTAAGAACAAGTTTGTTGTAATGTTTAAGGGGGTTGAGTTGGTTGAATATTTGTGTTCAAAGGGTAAATATTTTCTAAATGGAGAATATAGATGAGGAATTTATAATATTTTTAGGGGATTTGTTCAGATAGATATCAATGTGTGTAAATCTTTTGAGAGAGTGGAAATATTATCATTTAAAGAGAAATGATTCGTTAAGAAGAGAATTTATGATCTTTTAAGGGGAAATGATTGGTCAAGAGATGAATTTTATTTTAAGGGGATTTCTAGAAATTTATTAGGTTCAATAACGAAATAAGTCGGTGATTTTTATCTAAAATAATGAATATAGCTGGGATTATTGTCATTTAAAGAGAAATGATTGATTGAGAGTAAGGTTTATCAAAATATATCTGTAAGATTTTGGTTAATTTTGTTGGCGAATAGGGTGGAGTTTTATTTATTTCATCTAGGGTTTTTGTGTGACTACCCCTAAACGCCAGCAAGATTATTATCCTATCCCTGCTATGTACCCATAGCAATCGCCATGTTGGTACTGTACATAGAGGTGAAAATTCATGAGCAGGTGAGCTCCATTTCTAGAACTACTCCTCATGATATTTTCACTTTCGGGTTCTGGACTGCCGATGGAAGGTCTTACGTCTTTCTTTTTCTATATCCTGGTCCTTACTCGTCTATTCCGACAATTTCCATACTTATTTGTCATCTTTACGCATTATTTATAAAAATATCCTTCAAAAATTTGGGCAGCGTTCCTCCCTTATTTTTAGGTAAATTTCCTATTTCATTTGTTTAATCACGGAATCGACTACATTTTCCTAATTTACCTTTATCTTTCCCTATTATTAGAATTTTGATCAACATTCTTAATTCCCGGTGCGTTTCGCATGATTTTAAGTAATTATAACCCTCTGCGATCACTTCAATAAACATTTCTCTCTTCTGTCAGATTATATCATTCAACCTTTGGAAAACCGCTTTCAAATTTACATTTCTACACTAACCTATCCTTTTCTACTCAATTTTTAATTAATTTTCCGTAATTATTTTAAATTTTCCCTGCAAAACTTTAATACCACTTAACTATAGTCGCACTTCCCGAATTTTATTTCGACTCGCTCCGGCCACATTTTCAGCAGCCGCCTCGAGTATACAACGGCGCCCTGCGTAGCGGTCCTGTGCACAAAGCCAGACCGACTGCGAACTGCCGAGGGGTTCACGAGCACGACCCACGAGCTCAACTAAGGGTTTCACCCACTAGCCGGCACACGGTCCGTCCCATGAACCATCTATTCAAATACTTAGTATAAATAAGATTTTAGGGGGATTTGTCAGTGGCACCAAAAGATTCCACGACCATCCAGAACAAAATCAAAGTAACAAGACTTCGAAATATATATTTATACAAGAAAACAATACTTACAATCCACAGTCATACAACCAGATTTGAAAAATTGGCATAAATTGGCATACAAAATTTGGTCTAAGAATGATTCACTGCTAGTCTAAAAATGTCTAAAAATTTTTCTAGTAGTCACCTGAGTGAAAAAATGTCTAAGACAGTCTAAATTTTTGTCTGAAATTATGAAAATGACTGCCGTATATATAGTATTTTTGTGCCTGTGTGCGACCAATGGGCGATTTTTCGCCATTTTTAGGGCTTTTTAATTATTTATTTATTTCAAAATATTTTTGTAATTTTTTATATATTTTCTTTATTTTTGATATATTAATATTTTATTGTTGGATTTTATTTTTATTATTATTTTCTTAAAATATTATTTTTAAACCCCAAATATTTTGTTTTCTGTCGCCTCTTCTGCCTGTGTTTTTTCTAAACCTTATTTTGCAAGGTTTTGGCAGTTTATTTTATTTTTCGTATGTTTCTTTTTGCATCTGTAGGCATTTTTCCGAATTTAATTAATTAATTGTTTATTTAATTTTTGTTATATTTTTAATTTGTTTAATTAATATGTTTTATTTTATTTTTGGTCTCTTCTTGCGGTGCGTGTTTATGTTACGGCAGCCATATTGACAATTTCAAAACTACATTAATCATTTTGTTCTAACTTATACAATTTTCACCTTTTTGTTTAAATTGGTTTTGAAAATTTGTTTTAATTTTGGCTCTAAGCCCAACAAACCACTCCCGGGGCCGTTTAAATTGCGCCCCGCAATTTCTCATCAACACATTCTCATTCCATTAACAATACTTTTATACAACACAAGAAAAAGGTTATACAGATGAAATGTCAATTTACATGGTATAAGCAGACATCACTTAAGGTGATGGGATGTTTATACATAAATCAATACTATTAGTGAGTTTTTATTTACACACACAAGATGAAGTTCGTTAGAATCAGTAGAATCGCGTTGTGATTAGTGTCTGTGACTGGGGTCTGGGACGTTGTCTTGGTTGATTGGTTTAGGTTGAGATTCGATGAGCTGGAGTTGATTGATTGTTGCAGGGTTATTTTGATATTGAGGATTTGGGTTGGTAGGCTTTACGAAGCGAATTGTTTGATTGTTTCGATTTCTTCTTCTTCGGTGTTGATTGATTTGGGATCTTCTGTAAGATTTCGCGATCTGGGTGAGATTACAGCGATTGGAATTGATCGATTATTATTGAGTTATTTTGGTATTGCGGATTCGGGTTGATGGGTTTTTTCGAAACGAATAGTTTGATTGTTTTGTTCTCTTCTTCTCCGATGTCGATTAATTTGAGATTTTGATAGGATTTCGCGGTCTGGATGATTTTGCAGATTATTGCAAGGATGAGACAACGATTTAGACGATTCCCAAACAGAGTATGGTAATTTCGAATTTATTTGGATTCGGATTTTCAGGGGTTGGGTGAGATGGCGGTATTGATATTTGCGAGAGGGCGTTTTCGAGAAGATAGAGTTGGTTCATTTTCTGATAGGTGTGGATTGGGGTTTTTGCATAAGGATTTTCGGAGAAGATATTCTTTGGTTGTGATGACTTCTGACTTGCTTGTTTGGATTTAGTAGAGGGCTTCTTGGATTTTCTAAAGGTTCGAATTTATTTGGTTTCGGATTTTCAGGAGGTGGTGAGATGACGGTATTGATATTTTGTGAGAGGGTGTTTTCGAGTTGTGAGAGTTGATTGATTTTCTGTAACAGATGTAGATTGAGATTTTTACATGAGGGTTTTCGGAGAAGATAATTTTGCATTCGGGTGAGCTCTGATTTGATTGTTTTAATTGAGTAGAGGGCTTCTTGGTTTTTCTGAGGGTTTGGGTTTGATTTGTTGATGAAGATTACGATTAAGAATGCACGGATTGGTGGGTGTAAGTTCATTTTTCTATTTACAGAGTTTTCATCTTTTGTTTATTTACACTTGTACACACTTTTTGTTTTCGCATTATTTTACTCTGGGTTTGGTCTCGTCTCGATTATTTGGGGTTGGGCTATTCCTCAGCATCAACTCCGCTCTCATTAATCGATTTGTCATTTCCAGTATCGTGGTAATATACTTTTCCTTTTCTTCCAATATTATTCTCAACTCTTTATTATTCTTGGTTAACACTCGTGCTTGTTCATTTAATTTTTGCATCTTGTTATTTTGCCTTATTGCATATTTTTCGAGTTTGATAAGCTCGGTTCAATTTTGTTTTTAATTCTCTGATACTTTCTTTAAATTCGATTAGTTTCTGTTCTTCAAGTACATATCTTGCCCATTTAGCTACTAATTCGTCGTTTTTTTAATTCGTCCACTTTTTCTTCCAATTCTTTACTCACTTCCATTTGTTGTCTGAGCAATTCGTTTTCCTCTTCTACATTTTTTTTTTCGTTTATTCAGAATGAGACATTCTTCTTTTAACGTTTTAATCAATTTTCTAGACTGAACCACTGCTTCATAATACTGTCTATTTCCCGGGGCTGGTGTTCCATTGATATTCTCATCTTTTCTATCATCTCTTCTTGTTCGTTATTTTTTTGTTTCCGCTGATTCCTCGATTTTACCTTCCATAGGTATTGAAAATTCGTTCTCTACTTCAATTTTGATGAGTTTGATATTTACAATTTCGTTGATAAAGGTCTCGCCGGACTCTACTTCTATGGTTGTTGGTTCTATCTGACTATTCATATTTCTACCATTTTTATGTTCATGATTTTTGTTATTTTTATTATCGTTTTGATTTTCTGGTTTTTATGAATTTTATCTTCTATGAGTTTTTATACATTTTTCTGGTTTTTATATATTTTTTGATTGTATATATATATTTTGTTTTTTTTTCGTTTTCATTTTTCTCGCAATTCTTATGGTAGCCATTTCTCCATCTAACATATAAGATAGTTAATTTACTTCTTATATGAGATCCTCTACTTCCTTTTCTAGCATAGTAGTATTTTCACGGGTCTTGAGCCTTTCGACTTCATTTTCCAAGTTTCTCACTTTCGTCTCGAGTGCCTCCTTCTTATTTTCCCATTGTGCATTTTGCCTTTTTCTCACTTTCTCAATTTATCTCTTTTCTCACACATGTCCTTATATCCTACCACCTATCGTTCATCATGTTCTGAGCGCGACTGCTCTATTTCCACTCACAGTGATTTTGTTCCTTTAATCTTGATAGTTTTCTAAATGTTCTTTGCGCCACTTTTATCTCGTTTTCTCGAATTGCTAAGATCCATTTTGAATCCTCTTCTCTCTCTTCAGCTTTCTTTAATTGGTTTTGTATCTTGTTGATAATCTTCCTCTGGTCTTCGAGTTGTTCCCCCATTTTCCAATCATTCAGAGGTGTCTACTTTTGCAGAAATTCCTTCAGCTCTCTTGCGGTTTCCTGGTATTTTCTCTTCCAAGTTCTTGCTTGTTTCTTCAGCCCTTCTATGGCTCTTTCGCTTTGTCCCATTACTTTGGATCATTGAGTTATTTGTGCGATTTGCTCTCTTTTTGTGTTTACTAGTTCTTCTCTCACTCTTATTTGTATGTTTCCCACTTACTCCACTTGGGCTTCGAGTTTTTCTCTCTTCTTATTTGCTCGTTTCTCTCGGTATTCGTAGTATTCAGTTTTCGCTACTTGTCCAAGATATTCGATTCTCATCGTTCCTAATTCGTCTATCTTTTTTATCAATCTTTCGCTTTACTCATATACTTCGTTTTCTAACTGCCCGTTGTTTTGGTTTTTCAATTCTGACATTACTTTATTATACTTTAATTTCATTTCTTGAGCTTTATTGAACTCTTTTATTTTGTTCTACTGGTTTACTTGTTCGTTCTTTTCTTTGGTTTTCTTTTCTCACCACTCGGCTTGCCATTTATAGTTTTCCGTTTCCGCTTTTTGTACTGTTGATATTTGTTGCAAAATGTACCTTTTCTTTGCTGCTCCGACTGCGCTTTCCGTTTTACTTTCTATCGTTTCCTTCATTTCCGCCATGTCTTTCTCGTATAATTTTCCAATTCGCTCTATCGTGAAGTTTTAATTGTTTGATGGTTGTATATGTTCTTGGTTCGTTCTCTCAACTGTTTCATCATCATTTTATGTTTTCCATCTCTGTTTCCATTCGATTTATTTATTTATTTATTTATTTTGGTTTTGGTGGTATCGTTTTTAATCAACAATGCTCTATTTTTATCTCTTTGTTCATTAGTTTCATCATCATTAACGTTGGAATATCGACTCGCACATCAATTATAATTTGTTCAGTATTCATTTTCTACAATCAGTTTATTTTTCTTTTGCAGTGTTCATCGTTTTAAATTTTACGCAGTACAGATTTTATAATATTTATGGGTCATACTTTTACGATATATACATATATGTATTTATAATCAATTTACATTCTCGGCGTACTCAATCTGATATCCCCTGGCTCCCGTCTTTCTCATCGATACTTTTACTAACAACACATTGTCTTTCACATAATTCCACATGGTTTCCTGCTTCATTATTTTGGGAGCTTCGGTGGCTATTGTAACAGTTCTTCTTTCAAATTTTTTTGTTTTACATCTCATTTTTACCATTGGGCGTTCTGTTCTTTTTCTGCTGCATTTTTCCAATTGCTATTTTAGCTTTACTTCTTCTATTACCCACATTAACTTGGACATATTCGTCTGAATTTGCCCCGACCTTTTCCTCATCTATATTCACATGTTTTTGTTGTATTTGTTTCTACATTTCGGTCATGTTTAAGTGTTCACATTTTACTCTCCCTTCTTCACAGACACTTTTCTCACCTTTTGTTACTGGTTTTGACATCTTTGACATGGTTTTCTTTTATAATTACATTTGTCCATATGGTCATTTGTGTCTTTGATTCTCCCTTTTCACTCGCACGGTTCGTTTGGCAATTTATTCTCATGGTTAGTATTTCTTTGGTGGTTGCTCAGTCTTCTTGAGTTTCTTTAAGGGATTCTATTTTAGTATCTCCATAGTCAGGACCTCTCTTTGAACGGCTCTTTTAGTAACTTCGTACATAATCAGCATCAAAATCTTGGTTCTAGTTTTATTTGTGGTTGTTTCCTAGTTATTTCGATAATTTCGTTGATTTCCGTCATGCCTTTTGTTGGATTCATCTTCTACCATATTTTTCTTTGTATTTTCTACTTTTATCCATTTACTCTTTTACGTAATTTTGATTTCTTTTTATTTTTATATATCGTATTTTACATATTTTTGATTTTGAATTTTTTTTCTACATTTCTACAGTTAATCTTTCTACACAAGTACATTTCTTGTCAATTTTTTTTTCGCTACTAGACGAGTCTGGTTCTTGTGTTTCTTTTATTTGATTCAGTAGCCAAACTGTCCATTCCTCTTGCTGATCTAATTCTACCTGTTGCGTTCGCCCTTGAAGTTCGTTTCTTTGTTACTGATTCTGTGTTTTTAGCGTTTCAATTTATCTTCCCATTCTAATAATTCTTCTTGTCGTTCTTAAATGTTCGACGCATGATAATAATTCGTATTTTACAGCATCATTTAGCTGTCAGCTCATTGTTTTGTACTGGGTTTACTGTACTCGTTAACGAAATTCTCTGCCGTTCCCACATCTCTGTGAACGTTTACGCCTTCCTGAGAGTTTTGATTCATTTATCTTAATTTTTATACTCATTATTCACTTTCTCATTTAATTTTAAACGTTAACAAAATTTTTGGAAGGGTTAAATACTATGCATACCGCTTTATAATACTTTTATACATATATTTTATACATTATATACACTCATATTCCCTTTATCTATGTTCGTTATAATTTAGATGAGGTTCTGACTTTCTGAACCACCTCATTACACCCGCTTTTGTTTTCTCAGTTCATTTTCCTGTTTGATCGTTTCCATTTTTGTTGATTCGTTTGTTTCACTTTTTGTCGTTGAGTTGAGTTTTTTCTGTTTTCTACGATTAGTTATCTTGTTATTGCATCATCATCCTGTTCGTCACATACGGAATATTTTGTTTTTGAAGTTAGGTTATTTGTTTTATTTCGATGATCCTTTATGGGTTTACAGAAATGATATTGTAATACTTTGACGTTTCTCTCATACATAGTCGCTTCCCTATTACGATAGGTTATTCATCTCGTTTAATACTTGCTATGCATATTTGATTTATTGTCTGACCGTTGATATTTGTTATATTCATTTGCTATATTTATTCGTATACTTTCTCTTTCTCTCTTATTGATTGTTACTCGCTGTTGAGGTTAATCTCCAAGTTGTTGGTATCATTGGTAACGTCGTAATAATATTTTTCAAATTTATTTCTATTTACGGTAGGCATACAGTGCGTTTTCCATATTTCGTCTTTTTGATTTCGTTTTTGTTGTTTCTATTGTTTTTATTGTTGTTACATCCGTCGGCTTTCTTTTTCCTTGCCATTTCCTTTCTTTTCGTTGTTTCCTTTTCGTCGTTGTTTTATTGTTGATTGTCATTGTCTTCATCTTTAGGCATATCTTCCTCGGTCTTCGCAAAAAATGTCGTCCTCGACATTGATTTTTCTTATCAAAATTTTATATGTTTTTAACATTCGATCTCTGGTTAAAACTGCTTCATCATCATTTTTTTTTTTTTTTTTTTTAACTACATATTTTTTGATACTTAGTAATATTTACATTAATGTCTAAATATACACCTATTTTTGTTTTGCTACTTTTATTTTATCCACTTATACATCAAATTCTACATATACATCGATACTACTTTTAATTATATACATATCTTTTTGACTTTTTCGTCTACACTTCGCTGTTTATCTCCATTTTATTCTCTATATTACTTTTAATCTTCTTCAGCTCTACCAATTTTGTACATCTAATCAATATCTCATGTTTATCTTGCTCTTCCTTTATTCGTTATTTTTAATTCTGCTAACATTACCTCTTCTTTTAGTCTGAGTACTGTTGTCATTAGTGTTTCACTCTCTCTTGATTTATTTTCTGCTACTTGCTCCCACATTATAATTTTTTCATCTTGTTTAGTTACTTTTACAATCAATTCCCTTATTATCCTAATTTGTTCGATACATTGTCTTTTCAATACTTGGTATGAGTTTATATCTAGTTGTTTGTTTGGTTCGTTCTTTTTCTCTTCTTTATTCGTATATTTTTGCCTTGTTATTACCGTTGGTTGATACTTCCTTACTCTGACTGATACATTCTTCTCTTTACATACATTTGATTGCTCTGTTCTCCATTATTTTCTCTGGAGTTGATTTTCCAATTTATCTTTCATATTTGGGCAGCTGTTTGCTAAATGCCCTACTTCACTACATTCATAACATAACTTTGCGCGATAGTTTTGATTTTTCGTGTATCGATTTCTTTGATAAGTCGGACTTATGTTCTTTCTATAACATTCGCTTTCATTGTGACCTGTTGTCGGCATTTATTACAGTATTGATAGCGTTATCATAAGTTTTATATCCTTGTTTGAATTTTCCTTCACTCCTTCTGTCTTCCCGGTTCGGTTTATTCTTCTGATTTCAGTAGTTTCGTTTATTCGTTTGTATAATCTTCATTGGTGTTCGTTTCTTTCATTTTCCTCGTTTATTAGTGATTTACAGTTCTTTTGAAACATTGTATTTCCGAATTGATTTCTTGTTTCGATATTTCTATTTACATCACTTCCCCTTGCCGGTTCATTGTGATCCTCATTATTCAAATTCACGTTTTCCATTCTTTCGATTATCTCGCTTTCAATCCTTATTTGTGGAATTCTTTGTATGCTTGGTTCCTTTTTTGTAATTGCTCGCATCATATGATTCTTAATACCCCATTTATTCGATTTCCCACATTTCGTTAATCTTTATTACTTGCTATCATTGGTCGTTAATTTTATTATGTCAGCTTTCAACAACTCCTCTTTCCTCTCTCCAACGTTCCTCTTCTATATATGCTTGAAATGTTCCCATCTCACTATACCGTTTTTCTGCTTCTAATGCTTCGGTGATCTTCAACGTGTTCCAGTCTTGCTGTACATTTATTTCTGATTGTTGATTGATTTCCGTGTGTGTTGGTTATCGAGCAAATAGCTACACATTCTTGTAGGGATGTTTATCTCATTTTGCAACTCAGTTGACTTGCTTTCTGGCGTTTTGGTGTTGTTATTTTGATCATGATTTCTTCTTGTTCGATATGCAGCTGGGAGGTGATTCTCTTGCCAACATTGGAAACTTATTTTGGTATTCTACATCTTGTTGCGGTATGTCCTAATTTTCCACAATTCCAACATTCTATTTGCGCATGATATTTACTAGATCTATGACCTGGTCTTTGGTAGTAATCACAATATTTCTCAGAATTCTCGATATTCATCGTCGTTTACGAATCTCGTCTTTCTGCTTTATTTCTTGATTGGCTTGGTTGTTGTTGTTACCGGATTATTGACTTGCTTGTTATCGATACTGGATTGTTGGCTTGGTTGTTGTCGATACGGGTTAATCTCTTTGTTACTATCGATACTGAATTGTTGGCTTGGTTGTTGTCGATACTGAATTGTTGTCTTGTTTGATTGATTTACCTGAATAGAAAAATATCACCTCTCCACTGTTTATTAAACATCTATGAATTTTACATTATAATGATTATATAGCATAGCATTTTATTGTTCGTTTTCCTTGCGTTATTAATTTTAATTCCAACCAACGGTATTTGTTTTATAATTGCGTTTAAACATCTTCATTTCATCTAGATTTTCTTTACTCATTTGTCTTTTATCAATGTTAACTTATCCTCGTTTCTCAGGATTCCCATATTGTCTGTTTCTCCCAATTATCTCAGTTATATTACTCGTACTTATGATAATTCGTATTGCCCAGGCTTCGTCACATTTTTCATTATAATTCCCATCAGTATTCTTTATCTCTTTGATTTTGTTTTGCGTCGATTTTTAATTATCTATGTGGGGTAGTAACATTATCTATATAGTCGTAATAATTATTTATTTTTAACCATTCGTTCGACCACGCCTTTCCCAAGTTCTATTACCCACCGTATTTTATTTTCATTCATTTTGCGTTTCGTATTCCCCTTTTATTTTTATCCTTAAATCATCTTATTTTTCCCCCTTTCTCATTTGTCTTTCATCGTTTTATCTATCTCAGTTTTGTTTTAACCTCGTCTGGTTTATCCTAATTCATCTTTTGTCTTATCATTTCATTTTCTTAATCCATATTTCCATTTTTCGTTATTTCTTGTCCATACTTATCATCGGTTACATCGTTTTCCATTTCCTTAATCTTTTATTTTTAAAATCGTTATCTGCTATAGCTTTTACACAATATATTCGATTCTTCGTGCACGGGTATTTTCTTATTCTTTATTTCAATAATTTCTTCGATTTCTTCATCCAATTTTCCTTTAATTATCTTCTTTATTTGAGGATTACGTTCTTTAACCTAGTCTAAACTATGCTTCGTTATTTCGTTGAGACCTATGCTCCTTTAGTACGATTTGAGACTCTGCTCATTTACACGATCGGACTATGTCCTATTATTACGAATCGAGACTGTGCTAACCTAGTACGATAGAACTATGTTCTATTAATGCGAAGTCAGACTATGCTGAAGTAATGCGAATGAATCAATGTCCTGTAATGCGAAGTCAGTCTCAGCTGAAGTAATGCGAATGAACCAATGTTCTGTAGTACGGAGTCAGTCTGAGCTGAAGTAATGCGAATGGATCAATGTCCTGTAATGCGAAGTCAGTCTCAGCTGAAGTATGCGAATGAACCAATGTTCTGTAGTACGGAGTCAGTCTGAGCTGAAGTAATGCGAATGGACCGAGTTTTGTAGTACGAAGTCGGTCTGAGCTGAAGTAATGCGAATGAACTAATGTTCTGTAATACGAAGTCAGTCTCAGCCGAAGTAATGCTAATGAATCAATGTCCTGTAATGCGAAGTCAGTCTCAGCTGAAGTAATGCGAATGAACCAATGTTCTGTAGTACGAAGTCAGTCTGAATCCAAGTTGAGACCAGGTTCCGTTAATACCTGTCTCTCACATTCGACTTGGCCATTATTACGATTAAGATTCGTCTCCTTAATACGGATCGATAATCATCGGTTTGTTAATACATTTTCCTGCCGGCTTCGTGATCGTTCTGTTCTTTCAGGTTTTATCTATCCTTCATTCGAGCTCGTTAATCATTTCTTCGTTGTTGTCCTTTCTTATTTTCTTTGTTTATTCTTTTGGTTATTCTTTACACGCGCGCTTTTCATTCTGCCTCTTCGGGAATTCTTCGCCTACCCCCCAAATTTGAAATACAAAAACGGCTTCATTGATCCACTACTGCAACGGCAAGGTGATCAGCCTTACCACAGTAGCTTCTCAACTTGGCAAACCTATCCGAAGGTCGTCCTATGCTTCTCCTCTGGGTGATCGGTTATCCCTCCCGATTTGGCTTCAGACGGACTACCCGAGGGTAGCTCAAAAGTATTTTACCCCTTTTTTGAACTTTATTCTGGATGATCGGGACACCTTCATTTTTAACTTTCTCCATTCATCACTTTTCTATTTTTACATATAAATATTCATATTTTATATATAGAGATATAGGCGCAGGAAGGGTCAACTGCTGGACTTTTATTAATTCAACTTCATTTAATCGTAATACTCGACTACTTTTCGTCAATGTTATTTTTACAAAGTACACAAGTTTTCATTGTTTCGGCACATTGTCGGCAGTACTGAAGTGACCACAGGGAGCGTAAACACTTCTATTCTCACTTTATTTGACTAATGCAACATTCGTGTACGTACTCTACTCCTTTATGAATCTCATTTTAACCGCGTCTGGTATTTGTTTGACTTATTGTTCTATCGCGTGATATTGAATATTTAGGTCGGCGTTATTTACTATTTCTCTGTACCCTTGATATTTGGTCTACGTTCTCACTGATTGCCTTTTCACATACCTCCTCTTTTCAATATTTTCCGATTCAATTTATGATTTTTTTTTTTTTTTTTTTGATATTATTAATTATCCGTTATTATAACATTCAAATATGTTATTCCCCGTTTAATTTCTCAAACTTGCTATTAATTATGGTTAGTATTCTTATTTCCTCCTTTTCGATATTAATTAAATTATTTATTTATTTATTTATTAATTGTTGGTCTATTACTGGTATTGCTTTTTAGCCTCTGCATTGGTCAACCTCCTTCAACACATTCTTACCATTTTGGTGTTATTCATTATCTTATTAGTTTCATTTCAATGCTCCCTCTTTGATGTATATCTATTTTATTTTGTAATTTTGTTGTTCTCTACTTTCACTGAATGTTCATTTATTTTATTGTTATTCAAATTTTGCCGAGTATTTTCAAAGTCAATTTTGGTGCTTTTCGCTATTTTCAAGCATCAGTTTTATTTACATTTGCCACTATTATTTGTTATCCTATTTACTTTCATGCTATTTATTATTTTGTATATAATTCAACGATTTTTATTCATTCCCTTTTTATTTCGTTTGTCGATATTCCCATTCCTTCTGATTCAATCTCATTATATAAATGTGTTACCATTCTTGTTTTCTATATTCATTTGTTATGTTATTCGCTGTTCTCGTTCCTCAATTGTTCAATGTTATTTGTGTTTATTGTTTAAACACTTTGACTTTTGCTGCAATTCACTGCCATTACCCTTCATTTTATTGTTTTTGTTTTTATAATCTTTATATTCCCTCATTGACACTTTTATTGTCTTGCATTTTGTTTTATCCTTTTACTTTATACATTCACTATTGTAATTTACTTTTGACTTTTATGCTGTTCGTTATATATTTTAACCATATCAGTTTGAATACCGACCATTATCATCTTTATTGTGCGTATCGGGTACTATTCGCTGTGTAGATTTTATTTTTCGACTATTTTCTGTCATTCCCACGTTATAATTTATCCATGATGTTCTAATTGTTTCTATGGCTTTGATTTTCCATTGCCAGTTCCGCGTAATTTTTAACTTATTGACATTGTTTCTGTATTCATTTAACTATTTGCGCTCTTCAATCTTTTTCTCTTTACTGTGTTTGATTTTATTCGCTTTTTTATTGTCCTTCATTCGTGTTTTATTCCTTTTTACTCATATTTTTGCCATTCGCAATGCGATTAATTGTTGTTTTTTTTTTTTTTTTTTGGTTGTGGTTTACAATTGTATGTCTTAAATGACGTTAATTTTCTCATTCGACTGTTATTCGTTGTCTTTTGTTATAATTAGTGGTTTTACCCTTTTGATTTTTTGATTTTTTGTTTTCTATTATCGCCATTTATTTATCGATTCATTGTTTCGATATTAATTCATTTTGTATTTTTTTTTTTTTGTTATTCAACTTTCGGGTTATAAAGTTATTCGTTGCATCTTATTTTTCACATATCATCATTGATTTTATTCGTTCTCTTTCATTTCATTTTGATATTTCTATTTTTACTGTTGTTGAAATTCATTTTTCTGTGATATTTTCGCGGTCTTTCTATTCCGCCATCAGTTTACTCTTAATACTATTTTCCACTATTTATCGTTTTTATTGCTATTATTTTCGTCAGTTTAATTTTTATTGTTATAGTTGTCTTTTTATATTTTGTCTGTTATTTAATTTTTGTTTAAACCCAATCATTCCACATTCTCACTCCATATTTTTACTTCATCAAACTCCATACCATTCAATCATCCTATTTTATATACATTCATCATACCATGCTTCTACCTCATCATTCCTAATTTTCACCAATCATTCAGTTTACCTATTCATGCTTTATTACTTTATACATATTTGCGTGCAATGTAATAATTTTATCATACAACAAAGCTCAAAAATGATTTTTTTAATACAGTTATTATTACCATTATTACTATCTCTATCATTATGATTATTATCACTATTATTACCATCATTATTATTATAATTATTATTATTATTATTATTATTATTATTATTATTATTATTATTATTATTATTATTATTATTATTATTATTATTATTATTATTATTATTATTATTATTATTATTATTATTATTATTATTATTATTATTACAATTATTACTACTACTACTATTATTATTACTATATTATTATCATTATTATTACTATTATTATAACTATTATTATTGTTATTATTATTCCCAATTTTAATTATTGATACTTTTGCCACTTTGTTACTGTTATTAACATTATTATTCAATTTTTTAAGAATTGCCTGTAAAACTATTATTGTAGCGTTTTGTTCGGTCGTCCCCTATCGATTTTTAAAATGTCGTCCCGACATATTTATTTAATGATTTAACTTTGGTATTTTGCCATTCTCACAATTTCTTTCCAGGTTCATGTTATCCTTATTTCGATTCTATCGGCATAGTTTTTACTCGACTATTGGCTGGGGGTTCATTGCTAAAACTCTCTGAAATTTTTTAAGTTTCACTTGATTTTTGACTTTCCAATTGACATTAGTTTCATTCCCGGCTGAGCCCCCAAAAATCATGTTGGCGAATAGGGTGGAGTTTTATTTATTTCATCTAGGGTTTTTGTGTGACTACCCCCTAAACGCCAGCAAGATTATTATCCTATCCCTGCTATGTACCCATAGCAATCGCCATGTTGGTACTGTACATAGAGGTTGAAAATTCATGAGCAGGTGAGCTCCATTTCTAGAACTACTCCTCATGATATTTTCACTTTCGGGTTCTGGACTGCCGATGGAAGGTCTTACGTCTTTCTTTTTCTATATCCTGGTCCTTACTCGTCTATTCCGACAATTTCCATACTTATTTGTCATCTTTACGCATTATTTATAAAAATATCCTTCAAAAATTTGGGCAGCGTTCCTCCCTTATTTTTAGGTAAATTTCCTATTTCATTGTTTAATCACGGAATCGACTACATTTTCCTAATTTACCTTTATCTTTCCCTATATTAGAATTTTGATCAACAATTCCTTAATTCCCGGTGCGTTTCGCATGATTTTAAGTAATTATAACCCTCTGCGATCACTTCAATAAACATTTCTCTCTTCTGTCAGATTATATCATTCAACCTTTGGAAAACCGCTTTCAAATTTACATTTCTACACTAACCTATCCTTTTCTACTCAATTTTAATTAATTTCCGTAATTATTTTAAATTTTCCCTGCAAAACTTTAATACCACTTAACTATAGTCGCACTTCCCGAATTTTATTTCGACTCGCTCCGGCCACATTTTCAGCAGCCGCCTCGAGTATACAACGGCGCCCTGCGTAGCGGTCCTGTGCACAAAGCCAGAACCGACTGCGAACTGCCGAGGGGTTCACGAGCACGACCCACGAGCTCAACTAAGGGTTTTCACCACTAGCCGGCACACGGTCCGTCCCATGAACCATCTATTCAAATACTTAGTATAAATAAGATTTAGGGGGATTTGTCAGTGGCACCAAAAGATTCCACGACCATCCAGAACAAAATCAAAGTAACAAGACTTCGAAATATATATTTATACAAGAAAACAATACTTACAATCCACAGTCATACAACCAGATTTGAAAAATTGCATAAATTGGCATACAAAATTTGGTCTAAGAATGATTCACTGCTAGTCTAAAATGTCTAAAAATTTTTCTAGTAGTCACCTGAGTGAAAAATGTCTAAGACAGTCTAAATTTTGTCTGAAATTATGAAAATGACTGCCGTATATATAGTATTTTGTGCCTGTGTGCGACCAATGGCGATTTTTCGCCATTTTTAGGGCTTTTTAATTATTTTATTTATTTCAAAATATTTTGTAATTTTTTATATATTTTTCTTTATTTTTGATATATAATATTTTATTGTTGGATTTATTTTATTATTATTTTCTTAAATATTATTTTAAACCCCAATATTTGTTTTCTGGTCGCCTCTTCTGCCTGTGTTTTTTCTAAACCTTATTTTGCAAGGTTTTGGCAGTTTATTTTATTTTTCGTATGTTTCTTTTTGCATCTGTAGGCATTTTTCCGAATTTTAATTAATTAATTGTTTTATTTAATTTTTGTTATATTTTTAATTTGTTTTAATTAATATGTTTTATTTTATTTTTGGTCTCTTCTTGCGGTGCGTGTTTATGTTACGGCAGCCATATTGACAATTTCAAAACTACATTAATCATTTTGTTCTAACTTATACAATTTTCACCTTTTTGTTTAAATTGGTTTTGAAAATTTGTTTTAATTTTGGCTCTAAGCCCAACAATTTTAATGATATTATTGGAATCTGTATTAAATATACTGTACGTATTTCGTTCTAAGAAAATGTTTGATTAATGTAATTATTTGTATTCAAGTATTTATTTGATTTTATTATTTGTAATTTAATTAAAAATATAAATTGACTAGTATTTAAAAACTTTTTGTTACCCATTACTTATGTTGTTATTGACAATTTTCTGAATAATTTAAATATATATGATTATTTCTACGAATGAAGAGAAATTGTACAATTAATTTTCATTCAACAAGTGTCTAGAACAATTACCTAACAAACTTATAAAATTTTAAAAAATGATCTAAGTACTATTTTCTTTAAAATTTGCTAATATGTTGAAACTTTTTTAAAAATTTTATTCAAAGTACTAACAAATTGTATTAAAGATCTATCAAAACTTGTCAAAAATTATAAAACTTTAGTAATTTTAATAAGTTTTACTCAATAACTACTATTTTCTTACCTATTTGCTGAAGGTCTTATTTTAAAATTTCTTCAAAGTACTAACATTATTTACAAATTAAGCAGTTTTATTTAACCCTATTATTACTAGGTTAATATACTTACGTAAACATCACGATGTGACTTTAAGACACATATTAAAAATGCATATAGTTATATCTGTAATGTCATTTATTCATAAGAAAAATAAAATAAAATATCAATTATTTATTTAAACATGTTTTGCAAACCACGATTTTTTGGGAATGTTCATTACATACATTTTCCCACAATTACCACAACATTGTTTGGAGGCTCGACCTTTTGCTGATGGACAAAGGTAACATCGTCTGCGAATATTTGTTTCAGGAACTGATTTATCAATCACCACAATATTTGAAGAATTTTCCAAAGTTTCGTTGATTGTAGCAATGGTACTTTTAGGCCAATGTTTTACACTTCTACGTTTTATATTTGGTATTACTAATTCTTGCACTAAATTCTTCAAAAATATCTTGCGTCGCGAATTCATTTTAGTTTTGTTCCAATCCGGATATAAATTTTTCCAAATAATTTCTGCAGCTACACCACATACGTCCACGAGATTATAAAATTGTGCAATCGGCCATCTATGGGTTTTCCGTTTTACCGAAAAAGCATGACACTTTTGGTCCAACGTATCAACCCCACCTTTTGTACTATTATAATACAAGTTTATTTCTGATTTATTTTTATTTGTGTTGTCCACTTCAGAAGTGTGGTGCATGGTTGATAGTAAGACAACAGCTCGATTTTTTTTTGGTACGTAACTGACTAGCGTCATTGTCCTTCGGAAACCAAAAACGTTACTTTCAACTTCTCTAGTTCTATGAGGAAGAAAGTTTTGTGGTAGACATCGTTTGTTCTTTCGTAAGGTACCTACACATGTAAGGCCCCTGGACAATAAGCTATTTGCAAGTTCGTAACTTGTAAAATAATTGTCGAATGTGATATTTCTATTTGTTCTCTCAAATGGTTCGCATAATTGTTCAACAATAGTTCGGCCAAATTTACTGCTCTACCAGCTTGCTCTTGTCCAAGGTACGGTATTCCAAATAAAGGATAACTAGTCTTGCTATCACATATCCACCAAATCTTCATTCCGTATTTATCTGGTTTGGAGGGCATATACTGTCGGAATTTAAATCTACCTCTAAATGGCACCAGTTGCTCATCAATTGTTAAATTTTCTCCTGGGATATAATACTTTCTCAAATTTTGTTGACGAGATCCCAGATATCTCTAATTGGTGCAAATCTATCTTGATCTCTACGCGCCGATCTTGATAACAGGTCGTCAAAACGTAAATGACGAGATAATGCTGCAAATCTGTTTTTGACATGCACGCACGATAGATTGTGCAGCCAAATAATGGATCCCAAAATTCATCATAATCAAATAATCCTTGCTTTTTTAATCCAGCATCTATCAATAATCCAATATATGCAAGTATTTCCATTTGGTCGGTTTCCTTCCAATTTTTGCCAAGAACAGTTCTGCCATGTAAATTTGTGAATTTAACGATAATATTAATAATATTATCATTGAAAAATAACGAAAACGCATCTAGAGAACAATCGATATGCTTGCCTGGGGGTAAGACAACTTTATTTATTCCTCCTCTAATAATATTATGAGCAGCAGTTCGGCCCTTGATATATGATACAGAGTTCCACTCTGTACCATCTTTACCTATGTACGAAATATATTGATTTTCGTTATCACTTTCTTCACTATCTTCACTTATAAACATTTCATCACTAGTTTCGGAAGCAGTTTCTAATACGCCAGTTTCACTACCTGAGAGATCATTTTCAATCATTTCTTCTGAATTATCTTCAATTTCTACTTCGTCTTCACTACTTTCTTCTAAAGCTCTGAGTATTTCTCCGTCAGTTAATTTAATTCTTTTAGCCATCCTTGAAACAAAATATACAATTTGTTATCTGGACAATATTATATTATAGTGGTGGGTTACAGGGTTTCATTGTTTGTTTGAACTAATCGGTGGTTGCCCTCGTAACGCCATACAAAATGATGCTGATCGCCACTTGGCACCCGTTGCTAGGCAACGTTGGAAATGTGTTCAAGTGGTGGATTGTCCGCAAAAATTGAGTACCATTGGCTAGTACTGTAGTTGCTCGGACAACCCTCGGGTTCACGAGCTGTCGATAGAAGACCTGTGCTCGCTTAGCTCTGTCCCTCATACTATTCAGGATTAGCTCTTAATTGACTATAGAAGACTAAGACGTAATAAGGTTACTCGTAACAATACTGACATGCAATTTCAAAAGAACGACTCAACTAAGGCGAACACTACTCTATTTGAATCAATCACATGTGGAATATTTACTGTTTGGCGTTTTGCAGCTGCGTTGCTCGACGTCGGGCACGTTCCTTACGTCCCGGTCGACGATTATTGATGGGTTGTTCTGTTGGCTTGGTGGTTGTCTGCGGCATTTGGGTTGGGGCGAAGATGAGCGGGTAAGTTACCGCTTCACCTTCTCGGCATACCGCTAGGGCGACTTCGAGTCCCAGAATCTGCGTGCGCAGACTCTGATTTAGCTGCCGCTCTTCCTCCCAGCCTTTCTGAGCCGCTGTGAGTCGGTGATATACAGCTCTCATCTTTGCTGGATCAACCCAGGTTGCTTTTAACTGTTGAGTCTCCCGAGTTAATTGAAGTATTTGGGCGAGTAACTCTGCGTTCGATTGTCTTGCCCGTTCCAGTTCCGCTTGTAGAAGTTGTAGGGATGACATCTCTATAATAGGGGAGCATTTAAATTCCTTATTGCCTTCATTAAATCAAAGTTTTATTATTTAACTAAACAAATGGTATGAAGCTAGTTTATCTATGAGATCAAATAACGAACGAAAAGGAACTCAATATTTAAATCAATCTCTACAACACTCTGTCATTACTATAGTACATCTTCCGGGAATTCTCTCTCTAAACTCCTCTTCAGAGCCGCCACCGTATAGGGCCGTCGGGTATCGCGGACTGGGTGAGGTGGGTATGCCTCCGCGATGAGTCCGACGCGGATGTCCTCCTCCACGTTCGTGAGGTACATCCGGGCTCTGACCACATTGAGGTCCACTTGCTCTTGTACTTGTTCCCAGAAGGTGAGGAGATTTCTGGCGTGATCACATATTTCTTCGGCCGGGTATTGTTGTCCAGCGAGTCCACAGGGATCGGATTCGAGACCCAACAATCGCCAGGTGGTCGGGTGTGGCCACCGGGGTGGAAGTTGTTTGGTAGTCGCGGCAACCTTTGGTACCTCTCTTGGGTGTGGTTCCTCTACTACTTGAATGGTAATTTGGTCGATAGGCATATCTAAATGGTTATCGTTAACAAATTCGATTAAGTCGTCGGCTTATAATAATACTAGACTAAACGTTGATTATATTATCGCTCTTAGACCGATTAAACCTTACTAGTTTGATTATTATTGCAACTCGAAACGACTAAGGTTATTTATCTGTGCGTTCCTGGTGTGATGTATTCTGTTGGCTAACTCCTCACGGCACTCCCATCTAACTCTTGTTAATGATGGTAATAATTAGAACAAGATAACATTTTAGTGTTAAGCAGATGGGTGAGTCGAAAATCCACAATCTTTCAGGCATTAACGTTTGTTAAGTTAGGATTTGTCTGGTGGATGGAATTACTATTAATTAAGGTTCATTTAAAATTCACTAAGTACTCCGCGATACTATCTGTTAAAAATCGGTTTCAATACTCAAAGGCTCCGTGGTGTTATCAGATATTGAGGTTGATTTAAGGTTTACCAACTACCTACTGCTGTTTGAGATTAATTTCGAAATTTATTAAATATATAAAGGTTATATTAACTAATATAAGGTTACAATTTACTAATATACAACATCGATATTGATTAAACTAATTCTAAAATCCGCTATTCTATGATGCTAATGTCTATTCGAAATAGAGGTAGAGTTTACCTGTTGTACGTAAATTGACGAAATTCAATTTAGTCACATCCTGTCAGGACGATGTTGGCGGAAACGTCAATCCCTTCGATCCAGCGGATGTTAGATTCGTTCAAGGTAGGTTTCCGGTTTCCGGTTGATTCTCTCAAGTTAATTTAGTTATCGATCGGCTACTTCTATTATCGACTTAGTGCAAATTTCGGTTGTGGAGTGCGCGTAGACTTTCTAATGATGGGGACTCCTTATCAAGCATCACTTCGATATTCATCATTTGATATATTTATTCGTCTAAGTTGGACTATATCTGATTTTAAGCGCGTCGTAAGTTAATTTCTTGTGATTTCGTTGGTGTATTTATTAACTTTATAGTCGTTCGTTTGGTTTCTACGAGGGAATTATGGGATTACTCTCGGGTCTAAAACGGTGTCAGGATATTCGTCCGATATCAAGAAAATCTTTCTAAGCTAAATGGCCGCCATCAAGTTAAATCTAATACTATTTCGTTTCCTAATAAATTGATCTGTTCGCGTTTCTAATTCGGATCATTTTCGATTTTTTCCCTACCCTTCAATCATAGTATTAATTTGGATTTCTGTCATTTTTATTCAATAACGGATTGGTATTTATTTGTTGATTCATTCGTTTTTGGCTCTTTTAATCACGATTTCTTTATGTTAATCAGACTTTATTTTTATTTTGGTCAGTGATTAATATTTTATACCCCATTTTATTCTGAATTGCTAAGGTTTTATGTTAATCCATCTAATTAAATCAAAGGAAAAGCTCCATTTATTACGCAATGAGTTTGTACTATTAATCAACGAATTATTTTATTATTATCGATCGTATTCGAGCTTCAACCAAATGAGGGCTTTATTTCTAATCCGTAAATTTTCCTTTTATCAATGAATAATTTTAGCAATTAACTGAACGATTTGTTATAATAAAGTTTTAGTTCCTAACGTTTCTCCCTTTATTTAATCGATGAAGTTTTGGATTATTAATCAACAGATTATTTTATTTTTATCAATAGTTTTCAACATTTAACTAAATGATTACTTTGTTTTAAGACTTTTCCTTTGCTTTTATCAATGAAAATTTGGATCTTTAATCAACAATTTAATTAAGGGATTTCATACTGTTATTCGAAAAATCGTTTCACCTTTAACTGATACGTTTCTTTATTTGAAATCAATGAATTCGATTCTTAGTTGTTTTCATTTTTATCGGGGGTTGATTTTGTTTAGATCAATACATTACTCGTCCTTACTCCAAGATCAGACTACTTTTGTTGAAATGAATTATAGTGAATTAACTGATGAAATTATTTGTTGTTACCCTAATCAATGATTTATGAGCGTTTAAATTATCTTTACCCAACATTTACTTAGATTTTTTGTCATAAAACGCTTTACTTCTACAATCCAAGGTTATTTTAATTTTTATCAATAATTTCAATTTAATCGAATTCAATGATTCCCAATAAATTTTATTTATTTCAAAATGTTAATCCAAATAAAACACTTTACTTCTACAATTAATGGTTATTTTAATTTTTATCAATAATTTCAATTTAATCGAATTCAATGATTCCCAATAAATTTGATTTATTTCAAAATGTTAATCAAAATAGTTATAACAACGATTTCAGTTAATTTAACCCGAGTACCCTTTCCCTTTAATAGGCCTTAGACGCATATTGTGTTCATATTATATTTATTGAGTGCCCACTGGACTACTCGGTGTGATGATTTTAAGCCGTATGTAATATAATTTTAGGTCGATTTTACAGAATTGAGAAACGAGGAAGCAGCCAGAGGCTTCTTCCTTATTTCTCGCTTCAGCTATAGGGATAATATTGACGTTACGACCGCTGCGTTGCGCACGCTGAGTCTTCACGGGTACATATCATTGGCGATTTTCCACGCACTTACATGCCTCTGTACTATGTAGATTTTAATTACTTGCGTTATGTGTCGGCTGTGGGCCGGAAAAATTTCGACATTAAAATTTATAAAAGCATATAAAATAAGTTAGATATATGTAGAATAATTTAAATGTATTAATAATATTTATTAATTAGGACAAAATAACAGAATTACCCTTCATGACCATTCCAAAATCTTCATACAAAACATAAATATCATAATAGAAAACATAAATGCCTCTCTCCCCACACCGCCGTCAAGCAGAGCTCTATAGAGATGCTATGAACGGGGGGTGGAAAGAGGGCTCCAACATAAATATTTCTCACCTAGAATAATAAACAAATTCTCGAAGTGGTTTTCAAATAGTTCTAAACTGGTTTGAAAAATGGTCTACAAATAGTTTTAAAAACGATTCACAATTTTCAAAATGGTTAAAGTCCAAAATTGGTTTGAAAATGGTTAATTTTCAAAAATGGTTAAGTTAAATGTGAAAATGGATCAGTATATATACCTATTTGTGTGACGTGTGAAATTTGATGCAGTAAAACAAAATTCGACCTTGTTCTTTTCTAGCAAATTCTATTATTTATTTTTATTATTTTTCGATTTATTTTTATAATTTTTTATTTGAAATTTTTATTGAATTATTGCTAATTCAATTTTTCGATTTAAATTCCACTTTAATGAACTTTAATTGATTTTTCTAATTTCGTCGAATTTGTCATGTTTTCTTGTTGTATTTGTGTAGGTATCGTGCGGATCTTGGTGCATTTTGTTATTATTTTATTTTTATTTTTATGTTTATTATTTTATATTTAATTCTTTTATTTTCTTAGATTTTATCGGGTTTACTTGGTGTTTTTCAGGTTTATTTTAAATTGCGTGTTGTATCTGCGTGTGTATTTCTGATCCATTTAAACATTTTTCAAGGCCGTTTACGTTCTGGCCCAACAATAGCCTCTTACCTGCTTTTAGAAAAAATGCTTATCTTGAACCAAATATAAAAGTATGGGCACTAATATACCACCAACCAGAAACAAAAATAAATAATAAAATTTACTATTGTTACTTTGTCACAAGATTTTAAGTTTCTATAACAACACTATACCTACTTAGTATTCACTTTTAAATATTTGAAAACCATTACCAAGTTAAGTATAGTAAAACCATTACTTTATCTAAGTAAATTAATATGTGTCTTAGAGTCACAATTTGATATTTTACGTCGGAATTATATAATATGAAGTTTCTATAGCAACTATAAGAAATAAAATTTGTTTTTTTAGTTTTTTTATGCGAAGAAATTATAAATGATAGAATACATTATTATCATTTGGCAAAATTAGTGTATTTGCATATAATATCTACAAATTAAATCGAAATGTGATTCAAAGTCACAACCTAGTGTTAATAGGGTTAAAATTTAACAACTTAAAATATTTCTCACAACTTTAATCAAATTCTAATCACATGATAATCATAATTTAAGGATAAGTCTTTTTTTTTTACAAAAATAAATATTTTACAACAATTAAACATACATATATGGATTTTTAGTAGATTTTATCAGTATCTATCAGTACCTGTTTCGTGTAGTTTTTTAAGCTTTGTTAGAAATTCAACTTATTTAGTGGTTGGTCGATAATCATTTAATTTCTAGTAAATTGGTAGATATTATTATTTTTATATCAGTTTTATTCAAACCTTTAGTATCTTTGAGTTAATAATTTTAAGAGTTAAATCATTTTCAATAAATATATGAAAATTTTTTCCAAGTACAATGAAAGGAATATAAGTTTTGAAAAATTAATTTAAGAAAATATTTTTCTAATCAAGTTTCTTTTCACTATCAATTACATTGACCACTACTTGTACTTACTAATTAATTTATCATTCAGTAAACAATAAGAATTGGGGTGCAAAGATCATAAAATCTATAAAAATAAATTTAAGTAATTTTTTGATGAGTTAGCAATTACGTTATTTATGGATATGTGAAAATTAAATGAAAAGGTTGACATTTATCTTTGAAAATAACTTTTAGTAATTGTTTACTGTTGGACGCAATTAAAAATATTACAAAAATAGTAGAAAAATTTCAAAGTCTTTTAACTAAGTTTTACAAAATAATTTCAATCAATCACATACAAGACTGTAAACAAAGTAATAAATATTTATTCAGAGAAAATACAACAATTGATTGGGATTCAGTGATTAATAGTTTCTTGATGGCAATCAGGTAACTAAGCAACCAAACAATTTGGAGACATCAATGATCGATAAAAGAGTGGAGAAGTTAATACAATTTGTAATTGAAATTGTATTTCTTTTGATTGTTCAAATTTTTATGTGGTTTTATTTAAAGCTTTCTTGGCCAGTAAACAATTTTTGATATTGATTTGTTCAGTAACTAGCTATTGATAACATATTGTGAGTGTGTGAATAACCAAGTATTTTAAGGGGAAATGATTGAGAGAAAATTTTATTTTATTTTTAAGTGGGTTAAGATTGTTGAATATCGGTGTTCAAAAGGTAAATATTATTTAAATAGGAAATTTTAATGAATAAGTAAATTATTCAATGCCTAGTATGTATATATTGAGTTGTACAGTACACAGTCATCTGTATTCAGTACCTAGTGATTGTTGTTCAGTTATTAATGGATTGTTCAGTGTGAATATGTTATCAAAAAAATTGTTCGCACACAAAAATTAATTATCTTGATTACATATTTATGAAATCAAGACACACCGTGACTAATCAGTGATAAAACCCCTCCCACACTACTTATTATGCAATGGTACGTGGGCGCGAAAGGCCACTAACTACCTACTCAAGAAATATATCTTTATAAATTTTGCAACAAGGAAATTTCAAAAGCACACAAAGCTGAAAATGAAAGACTAAAAAACATAATATAAATAAATATATTTCTGGAGGAACGCAAGCGACTACCGAAACTGGAGATCTTCAATCTTTAATTTTTGAATTCCAATATATCCAAATGGTAAAGTTGTAATTCCTCAGGTTGGATCCATCTTTTATCATCATAATTATCTCATGTTGTTTTTAAAGATTTTTGAAGATAAATTTCATGATTTTTTGATCTAATATTATAAAATTATTTCAACTTGTTTTTCGGATTTACTTTCCACGAAATTTTTAAAATCATTAAAGTTTATTTTTTTACTTACAGATTTTTAACCCCTTTATTTTTATTTTCTTCACCCTAAACCATTTTTAATGCATATTAATTTGATCTGATGGCAACAACACTTAATATTGGATTTCCAGGTTTTTCATCTTTATATGTGAATATTGGTGGGTTACAGGGTTTCGTTATTTGTTTAAATTATCCCGTGGTTGCCCCCGTAACGCCATACAAAAAGATGCTAACTGCCACTTGGCACCCGTTGCTAGGCAACGTTGGTAATGTGTTCAAGTCGTGGATTGCCCGCAAAAAGTGAGTGTTATTGCTAATACTATAATTGCCCGGACAATCCTTGGGTTCACGAGCTGTCGATAGAAGACCTATGCTCGCTTTTAATCATTTGGTCCCCTTGCGTTTAAATTTCTATCGTCTATCTAGCTATTTTACTGGCATTAATTTGAGAAAAAAAAATAAGTGGTGGTCTTTATTTAACCCTTCACAATGTTATTTCAAAACCTTACGAGGATATAAATACAATATGATATATGCGGAACTATAATATAACTAAATGATGGTTTATTTATCTATTAAATACACTGATTAGCGAATCGAGCGGCTCGGCGCTTAGCCCGCTCCTTACGTCCAGGTCGTCGACTAGTTGTTGAGGGAGTTGTTGGAGTAGTAGTTTCGACAGTGATTGGTGTTGTGGATGAGGTCGGATTTGCTTCACGATAGGCCAATTGAGCCGGGGCAAAGACTAGAGGGTAGGTTACCGCTGCTCCCTCTTGACAGGCGGACAACGCTACCTCTAGCCCCCTGATTTGAGTCTTTAGGCCTTTCACTAATTGTTTTTCTTCGGCCCACCCCTTCTGGGCCGCAGCTAGTTTTTGATATAATGG
Source organism: Schmidtea mediterranea (assembly GCA_022537955.1). NCBI lineage: Eukaryota > Metazoa > Platyhelminthes > Tricladida > Dugesiidae > Schmidtea > Schmidtea mediterranea. The sequence continues at coordinate 70,869 of JAKGRZ010000058.1, read as the reverse complement.
CTTGACTCTCGTGGGGTTTATCCACGTCGCTTTGATTTGTTGCGTCTCTCGAACCATCTGTACGAGTTGGTCGTGAAGATCCTTATTTGCCTGTCGTGCTCGGGCCAATTCATTTTGGAGTAACTTCACGGGATCCATCTCTAAAATAGTGAGGGTTGAGTTTGATGAAGATTAGTACAAAGATAGGTATTATCGCTTAAACATATTCATGAAATGAAAACTACACTAATGATAAAAGAAGGGACGGAAGAAATTTTGTTTAAAATCTATCATAATGATACTATAACAACGATAAAATGTTCAAGTCATTGAGGTCTATTCCTCTGCGAGGAACCGTTTGATCCCCTCTTCAGGAGAATATCCCGGGATCACGAATACCCGTCGCTTGAGATTCCGGATTGGTCTTGGAGAAGGCGGGTAGTTGCTAGCCAGTCGTCCAGCCGCCAGGTCATCTTGGACATTGGCCAGGTATTCCGTGGCCCGTGCTACATCAGCCTCGACTTGTCGCTGATGCTGTAGAAGGCCTTCCAGAAGTTCTTGGGCCTGCGTTAGAATGTCTCGTGACGGATTGGGTTCGTCAGTCGTCTTCCGGAACCGTTTCATGAATTCCTCCGGTGATATTTCCTCTGGTTGGTCGTCTTCAGGCACATCAGGGTATCGCTCTAGATATACCCGATGCCATGCCTGCCTCCATTGTTCCACGATGTGAGCGGGCATATCAATCATAGCTCCAATGTGTCCTGAATAGAAAATATGTTTTCACTCAGTATCTCTCCTGACGTTTTGATGGGGACGGTGATCTAATGATTCGCCAAAAATTGCAATCTCTCTTGTCATTTAAAAAGAAAACTTGTTTACTCAATCTTAAATGTGCTACAATTCATGGGACGTTGGACGTATTTTATGAGTACGGTATTTGGTAATTCAGGTATTCTCGTGCCGTAAGGGTGCGTTAAGCAAAAATATCTTTGGTACGCTGCAAAATAATATTGTAATTTATTCATGATTGTGTCTACGTTAGTACAAAGCGGTTTAATAATAGCGTTAGCATCGTAATATGTGGTCGTTAATTTACCTGGCATAAAAATAAAACAAAACGAATGAATAATTCTATAATGACATCAACTTAAATATATGTTTAAATAAAACCAAAGAAAAATAAAATGAATGAACAGGGTTACTATAACAAGTTATCAGAATATCCTTTAGTTAGTCATTAGATTTCGGCAGGAACCGAGTTCCATGGGGTATCTTTTATAAACGTGGCTTTGGTAATCACGCAGGATAGGAAGATTTCCATTTGTGGTTTCATTTCTTGAACTTACGACCATGATACATGCTTCTAGATACCTAGGTAGTGTTTGACCCATTGATTGGTTATTGGTAGTGATTTGAGAGATGCATTTAACGAGAATTATAAATTGTTGGCGACTTCAAAGGTAATCAAGATATAATCATCACTTAATGATTTTTAAATCAACGAGTGGTAGCACGGTAGATCTATAGCGATCAACTAAGGTATATGGTCAAACTTGTCATGTTTAGTGAGAGAGCGGTTGGATTTGGGTTCGTCTGGGTAAGAATATGTTTTGTCAGGTCTGACTTGATGATTTTGGGGTCGTTCCTATAACTCGAATGTGCACGTAAATTTATGATAACAGTAATTAATTAAACTTTACCTAAAGGATCTTCCGTAGTATTTGGGTATTCGAACTCTAACTCCTCATCGAAAATATTGGTCGAATTCATTGTTTGATGTATGAGAAAATGATGTAGATTCGGTCGTTGACGATAATTAAAGTTAGACGGCAGGAAATGGATGCCGATTATAATTTGATTATTATGGCGAATCACCGGAAACGTCAACGGTTAGATTGTTTACCTTACGATTTACACTCTGTTATATTTATTTTAAGCGGATGGATTTGTTTATCCGGTCAGTTCGAATCTGGTAAAGTTCAATTTTAGTGTATGAATTTTCATGTTCGCATGGTCGTGAATTTTCGGGTGAGTGATGTATTTTCATTATATTTGAATATTTTCTAACTTCGTTGTTTAAGGAACAATATCTATATCGTGGTTTCTAATTGGACTCTATTGTGGATTTTGGCGTCTGGAACTATATTTTGGGAATTTTCTCATCATATCTTGGGGAATTCGGGTCATCTTGTCACAATGGTCGAAAAAATCAGTGGTAAGTTTTTCTTATAGTTCGATGTTTGGGGTGAGTCAATATAATAAATAAAGTTCGTTGGGAATAATTTTCAGTTCAAATACTATCAAGAGTGAATTGTCCAACAACTCCTATTACTGCTTCTCACAGTTTCTCGATGATGATTCTACTATAACGTTTGGCAATGATTTAATTCTAGATGATTATCAATCGGCGGGTTTTTCGTTTATTTATCTCGTCTTTGTTTTGTAAATCGATTTAGTCAGTAAAACGCCTTGTTTCTACATATAAATTATTTTATTTCAAACTGACGGATTACTATATTTTTAAGTCGGTGGATTATTTAGTTAAATAAATGATGTAATTTTAAAAGCTGGTTGGTCAATTACTTTAGTCAATCAATTACTCTATGGAATTTAAAGCTTTACTCAAAGGATTTGCTGGATTTTTTATCGAAACATAGTTTTACTGTCATCTAAGAGGATTTAATATTAATCGCGGAATCACTTGGTTCAACGCACGATTCTCCTTCTCTCCAAGAATTACTTTACGGTTAGACAATGAACTCATATTAATTGGCCTTAGTTCTCAATTTACCTCAAAGAAGACTTCGTTTGTTAATTAAGGAGTTGTATTGATTTTCCTCAATATCTATCTTATTTAATGGAATTTAATCAATAAGGTATTTAGTGTTACTCGATAATTATTTCTTAGTAATTCATAATTTATAAACAATCTGGTTACTAAATTTTCCTCAAATTTTTATTCTGCTTTTAAGGTGTGATAATTTAATGAGTTACTCTAAATTTTCTTTAACTTTAAACAATAGTTACTCTAATTAAAATCAGTGAATTATTTATTTCATGATCATTACTAATTTATTCGAATTGTAAATTTGATTTTGTTCAAAAATGTTAATCCAAATTAGTTATAAAAACGATTTCCATTTAATTTAATCCCCGTACCATTCCCCTTTAATAAGCCTTAAGCGCGTATTGTGTTTACATTATATTTACTGAGTGCCCACTGGACTACTCGGTGTGATGATTTTGAGCCGTGTGTAGTATGAGTTTAGGTCGATTTTACTGAAACGAGGAACGAGGAAGTAGCCGATAGACTTCTTCCTTATTCCTCCTTTCATCTATAGGGATAATATTGACGTTCCAACCCTGCGTTCCGCACGCCGGGTCTTCACGGGCACAGATCATTGGCGATATTCCACGCACTTACACGAATCTGATTTGTGTGTATATTTTATTTACTTGCGTTATGTATCGGCTGTGGGCCGGAAAAATTTCGACAAAAAGCATATAAAACAGGTTATTATTATCAATAATATTTATTAATTATATAACAATTAAACATAAATTACCATCCATTGACCCAAAATAACAAATAGCATAATATTTCATCAAAATAAACAAAATACCTCTCTCCCCACGTCGACGCCGAGCAGAGCTCTACTGAGATGCAAGGAACGTGACGTGGAAAGAGGGTTCCACCATAAATGTTTCTCACCTAAATAATAATTGAAAATAGCTGTAAATTCGAAAATAGTTTCAAAAACGATTAAGATTTTCAAAATGATTAATAATTTCAAAAAACGGTTTGTTTCGAAAAAACGGTTAAGATTTTCAAAAATGGTTAAGTTAAATGTGAAAATGGATCAGTATATATACCTATTTTTCTCGCATGTGAAATTTGATGCAGTAAAACAAAATTCGACCTTGTTATTTTCTAGCAAATTCTATTCTTTAATTCTGTTATTTTTTGATTTATTTTTATAATTTTTTATTTAGAATTTTTTTTGAATTATTACTAATTCAAATCTTTTGATTTAAGTTTCATTTTAATGAACTTTTATTAATTTTTCCAATTTTGTCGAATTTGTTGTGTTTTCGTGTTATGTTTGTGTAGGTATCGTGCGAATCTTGGTGCGTTTTGTTATTATTTTAATTTATTTTTATGTTTATTATTTTATATTTAATTCTCTTATTTCTTATATTTTGTAGGGTTTAATTGGTGTTTCTAGGTTTATTTAAATCCGCCTGTTATGTTTGCATGTGTGTTTCTGATCCATTTAAACATTTGTCAAGGCCGTTTACGTTCTGGCCCAACAATATATATGTGAATAGATTCATTTATTAAATTATTTAATTTTACATCTTTTTAATTTCATCAAATAAATCTTCATAAATATCAGAATTTTTATCTCGTTTAATTTTTTAAAGCATTGAGTCAGTATCCATTAAATGTAAAGAAATTCTATCTTTAAAATGTGGTCGTAATATATCATAATATATTTCATACATTTGTAATTTTGATAATTCTAGAATACTGAATCCAACATACATTGGTTTATTATAAGTTATTGTATAATTTCCAATCTCAACAGCAACCAATTCATTTGAAAATCTTTCACAATTTTTAAATGTTGGACTTGAAAGCATTTTAGAATATTTTATTAAATCTTGAAAAATTATGGCTGGTAAACGGCTTTGACGCAATGTGCATCAAGCTTGGTTTTACCAGCCTCTCCGAAGAGTAGGCAGAATCCTTTCGGATAAACTTCCACCTTAAAGCTTTCAGTTGATTTTTTGATTCTACTCACAATTTTGATTGTTGTGTTCCCCGTAAGGATCAGCAGCAGACACCACAACGCTCCGTGTTAATCGGACAGCACTCCCACCAATCCCCCTTCTGGTACGTGCAACTTCAGGCCTTTTTGAGCATCATTATGCGATGCTTCACAGGCATACCTGAGACAGGTTATGTCTGCTAGACGGTGTAGTATCGGCGAGTTACTACATCGTTATCTATCTAGGGTAGTAGCTCAAAAACATCTATGTGTCTTGAGTCTACTAGTGTTTTAGGACCTGTTTAGTTTTTAGGGGTCTATGTATCAACAAGCATCAGATGCCGCTGATAACATTTGGTTCCATCGTAGCTAATATACTGGCAGAAGCCAAGGGTACACGAGAGGAATTACGGCTATTGCAAACAAATAATAATAATAATAATAATAATAATAATAATAATAATAATAATAATAATAATAATAATAATAATATAATAATAATAATAATAATATAATAATAATAATAATAATAATAATAATAATAATAATAATAATAATAATAATAATAATAATAATAATAATAATAATAATAATAGTAATAGTAATAATAGTAATAGTAATAATAATAAGAATACTAGTACTACTGATAATAATAAAAATAATAGTAATACTAATAATAGTAGTATTAATAATATATTAATAATAATAACAAGGTGCAATAAAAGCAAAAAATCCTCCCAGGCAGCACCAGCTTCAGAGTGTAGTACTCCACCAGTAAGAGTGTGCTAATAAGCATTCTATGCCACTAGCAACACATTATTGTGTTTGTTTGGGTCTATTTGTTATGTGGTCTATGTATATTGCATAGCTTGAGGTGACTGCGGTCGTAGTGCATAGTTTTGCGAGTTTTTTTGTTCTATTTTGTTTAAACCTATTTGGTCAAGTGCCTTATCATTTCCCTTGTCCCATGAACCAAGAGTTCCAACGACCAAAGCGTCCAGCGTAGTTCTGCAAGCATTTGTTTTGCCTATTTCCAAGGCAAGCTCGCGATATTTCTTGTAGTTGTCCTCTCTTGCCGCGCTGAAGCTCTCTTCACGGTCATAAGGTACTTTGATATCTAGTATGTGTAGCTTTTTGTTGCGTTTAGATTTAATGATAAGGTCTGGTCTGAGTCGGGTGTCTATTCCATGAGGCGTGCATTCAATATCAACAGAAAATCCTTTGGAAATGAGGTAGTCACTTGTGGTTTTCAACACATTGTTGTGTTTGTTGCGTCTTGCATTTTGTGTTTGGGTGCAATGGTTGAATATATGTGCTTGTGTTTCAGGTTCTTTTTGGCAAAGTCGGCACATAATATTCATTTTGTTTTTGTTTCTATTTGTGTTGAAGTTGAGGCTTATCATGTTATTGCGCGCTTTAATAAGAAAGAGGTATTGTTTGTCAGTCAGGGCCTATGTTTTATGAGGAAAGCAGATTGTCTATTACTGCCTATTGTTTTGGAGATATGTCCTTGGCACGTCATGGTGTGCCACTGGTCTGCGTACCATTCACTAGTCAGGTCATGGAGTTTCGAGGAGGATTCTTTGAGATTATCAGGTGTGATGGTGTCACTGTAATTTTTACCTTTGATGGTGAGTTTGAAAATGTTATTGTCTAGTGTAAGTTTGGTTATGATTCCGAATTTTTCGTTAAGCCTATTTGCCGAGAAACGGAATTTTGTGAAGATTGTTTTAGGGCCTCCAGTACCACCTTTTATTTCTGAGTGCAACCATTTCAGAGCATCGTCAATAGTGTTTTGCTGGAAAGGGAATCTCATTTTAGTGTGTTCAATAAGTTCTGCAATTATGTATTGGCGCATTTTAATGTCTTTGGAGTTGAGGAGTTTTATAAGGTGAGTAACGCTCTGAATAATATATTCATCAATGCTGGGTGTGATACCTAGACCTCCGAGTTTGTTGTGAGCATAGAGGAAGTTATTGTTAATGTTTTGATGGATATCTCCAAGCATGTTTTTAAATAATCTTTTAATCTTCTGGTCGAATCCCAGTTGTTTTTCTCGGTGTTGTACTATTCTGTTGCGGTTAGTGTCTAGGGTCATATGGTTGATGTTGCAGTTTCTAAAGGGAAAGATCAGCCTAGCGTGTATAAAAGTTTTATATGCTTGGAGTTTCTGTGCTGGGTGTAGGTCAGAGGACATAATTTTTTTGGTGTCATCGAGGGCTGTATTTAAGATGGTGTCTATGTCATGTTTGCCTTTTTGGCCGAAGTCGACGCCAAGATATTTATATAAATGATTCTCGTCAATTATCGGGATTTGCTCATCGTAGAGTGTAACTGGTGAGTCGTTGTGATTTCTCTTCAATTGGAAGTATCCACATTTGCTTGGTCGGAATCTGAGTGTTGCGGAGTCAATATATTTTGTGATGTCCTTAATCATTTTTTTAATTTTTTCTCTGGTGTCGGATATGAGAACAAGGTCGTCAGCATACGCCATAATACTAATGTTGTGGTTGTGAATGATAAGGGGATATTCTTTTAGGATATTCTGTAAGATGAAGTTTATTGAAAGACTGAAGAGTGTCATGGATATAGGACAGCCCTGTTTCACTCCATTATTGACTTTGATCGTCTTAATGTGTTTGCCTTCGCATTTGTATACTGTATAACAGTCGTTGTACATGTTTTTGATGAGAATAATTGTTTTGTTTTTCAGTTTCAGCCTCGACAAGGTATGCCAGATCAGATCATGGGGGACGCTTCCGAAGGCATCAGCTAGATCTAACCATACAATGTTGATGTCCTACCCATTTCTGACCGCCCATTCCTTTGCCAGACTGATAACTGTGTTATATTTAGCGCATCCATCAGGGATGCCGACCGCCTTCTGGTTACTGCACAGCAATTTCCTTTTCTCTATCCAGCCTGTTATTCATGATAGTAGCAAAGAAACGGTATGCTGTGTCAAGTATGGCAAGTGGCCTCCATGAGGATACTTCATGCGGTGAATGCTCTTTGCCTGGTTTTATTATCAATTTTGTTCTGAATGTTTTCCATTTAGTTGGGCTTTTACTATTGTGAATGATGTTATTAAAGAGTGCTGCAAGAAATTCAAAGTCTGGGACAAGTCGGTGCCAGTCAGAGAAGGTGATTTTGTCACTGCCAGGGGCAGAGTGTGTATCAAGGCAGCTATATGCGGCTACAAGGTCTTCAGATGTTATTGGGTATCTGTTAAGAATTCAGGATCGGGGTGTAAGTATCAGTATGTGTAATTGTGTTGATGTGCTTAACAGTTGATTCAAAATATGTTGTAAGGTTGTCATTTGTTGGTGTTGTTGATATATTTGTGATGGGGTATAGTATTTTATCCATAGAAGCCTTAGCCTTTCGATCAAAATCTTGCCGCAGTTCGAAAATCATTCGCTTGTGATCCTTATGGATGAAGAAATTCGGAACTACGTGCACGGGTTTATATTTCTGTGGGCATGTGGCTTCATGAATCCTATATATTTCGGCGAGGCTAGTGTCTGGTTCTATGTGGTTTGTGTTTAGTTGTAATATTACGTCTTTAATGAATGTTTTATATTTATTTAGGTCATTGGGGTTTTTCTTATTGTTAATTATTTTGGTAATTAGTTTGTCGAGTTGGTCGCGTAATTCTGGTATAATTGGCAGGTTAATAGGTAAATTTGTGGCAAGGCATCTGGCAAAGTGGCATATGTAGAGGCCAGAATGAAGAATCAGTTCACATTTAGGTATTGGACTTCATTTAATGTGACTGAGTTCTCCTCTATAATATTTTGGAGGTGGGTTAAGGTGTTAAGAATGGATGTGGCAAGAGATTTGTGTTTAAGTGTGCTGTTTTTCACATGTAGGGTCAATTATTGTGGCATATTTTTGGGTTTTATTTATATAGAACAGTGCCCACTGGTTTTTATCAAGATACAGGGGCCAGATTATGTCGTTCCATGTAGGGTATTGATGGAATGGGAAGGCAGCAAAGAATGTTGTGAATTTTCTATTGGTGTGTGCAGTGCCAATAAAGCTATCTATGTATAAGGTTGTGGGTGTTTTGGCAAAGGTTAGTATGTAGACGGATATTTGGTGCTGGGATAGTCAATCTGACTCGATATCAGAAGTGGTCACGGGAATATGTGTTGGTGGCTCATTTTCTATAATGGTTACTGTCGGTATTGGGGAGTGTGTGGCATGATGGGTTTTGACATTATTGAGATTGGTAATTATGCCACAGTGGCATTTGACATTATTTGATTCGTCAAATGTTTTGTTTTTATGTTTTGCTAAGATGTGTTTGTGTATCTCAGCAATGGATGTGTGAATTGTTAAGTGGGTCTCGCATGGGTTCTTTTTGCAATATATGTGCATAGCAGAGTGCCTTCTTGGTTTAGTGTAAGAGTCAGGACGCGTTTCTTGTCGTTGTACTCTTCTCTGGTGCCTCTGATTGGTTTTTCGGGGTGTTTTTCATTGAGATGGGTTTCGATTTGAGTTAGTGATATAACAAATGGTTTTTGTTTGCTACGTTCGCACATAAGAAGGTGTCATTATTTCTAATAGTCTTGTTGTGTTGGGTTTGGAGATGGTCTAGTTGTTTCATAGGCATCAAAGGACCTATCTTGCCATGTTTGCATTTGGGGATTGTGCACTTTACATAGCCTTCAGCGCCAAGACGAAAGATGGGGACGATTTTCTCAGTGGTATTGGCGATCTGTCCTTTATGGTTTCGTTTGTTTGTATTACGCTCTTGATAGGGTTTGATGGGGTTTTTGTTTGTATAATGTTAGAGGTTGGTGCGGTGGGCTGTGATGTCATGGCATTGTTAGGGTTTGCCACCTCATAAATATTTGTGACTTCGATGACATGGATAAAATTAAAGGGATCGCGGAGGTCATGAGGGTTGTATGGTTTTTGGGTAATGTCGAGTGATTCGGAGTGCATATATTGCTCCGGGTTGGGAGTGTTTCACCATCTTTTGGGAGTGGGTCAATGATTTGTGTTGGGGAGAAAAGAGATTGTGATGATAGATGGAGGTTGATTGTCTCTTGAATTTGTAAAGATTTTTGTTGGTTTTTTTTATTGGTTTCGTTTTGAGAAGGGGATGTATTAAGGGATTCGTTCAGGATGTCAGTTTGGGTGTTATATGGAGAGAAAAGTGTTATCGAGGATGCGTTGGATTTGTCGAGGTCAACATTATCAGCAATCAACACAATGTCGTTGAGAGGGGTGGGGCTTCCGTTTCAGTGTCGTGACTTTGGGTATTTGTTTCTATAGTGTCATTTGGAGTTTGTGTGGGTGAGTGGTTCAGGTTGGTGGAACTGCGGAGGTGTGTTGTTGTCTGTTATCAGTGGGGTCAGAGTGTTTTGTGACTGTTGGACATCATCAATGTCAGTTAAATATGAGTTTTGGGTAGGTGGAGGGTTTGTTTTTAGTTTTTGTTGGAGAGCTATCATTTGTTGAGTTAGCGTTTGGATGGTTTGGTTGAGTTGTGTTTCCTTTTGGGTTAAGATTGTATTAATTTGTGACATGAGGTGTTTATCCCTCTTTTTATAGGTGATGGAGGCTTGTTTTGGTGGTTTTGGGCTGGCTGGTGTTGTTGATATTGTTGGTGTTCGTGGTGTAGGGTTGTATTGTATATTGCTGTTTGTAGTATGTGTGGTTTGTGTTTTCGGGTTTATTACTAATGTATATTTATGTTGCTTAGTGTTAGTAAGTTGTGGTTTGAATGTTGGTCTTTTATTTGTTATAAATGGGTTTTGGAACTTGGTTGTTGGTATGAAAGTGAAGGGTTGTTTGGTTGGATTAATGGTGTATATAATGTTATTTGGGTTTGTTTGTTGGATAAGTTTTGGTAAGAGGATGTTACGTTTGTTTGTTTTGGTTGTGGGTATGGTGGGTATGGTTGTTAGTTGGTGTTGACTTAGAGCTGAATAACGGTTTGTGTGGAAATATTTGAAGGTTCTCGGTGGGGTTGGGTGGTTGGTATGTGTGTTTTATTTTTTGGGTTGAGAGGTGTCTGGGCCATGGTGAATATTTAATTGTTTTAGTGTTTCAATGTATGTGTTGTCTTTTTTAAAGTTGGTCCAAAATTGTTTGCAAAGTATTTTGATTTGGTTTCTAAATTGGTTATTAGTGACTGTCGGTGTTTGTGTTTTGGTATTTTGTGGTGTCGGTGTTGGGATAGGTGTTGGATTATGTGTACGAATAGGTATTTGTTTAATATTTTCAGGTTCAAAACCCACTGTCGAGTCAGCGAATCTGCCGGAGGCCGATGAGCTGCGTTTTATATCATTACCCTTTTTCTTGCCCGGAGTGCAAGAAAAATTTTTTTTGAGCATTTTTAAGTGCGGTAATTTTAGTGTGATAAAACAAACTATTTAATTTTGTTTGAAAATTTTCGAAATCTTTATCAAAATTAATTTTAAAATCGTAAATTAGTTTTTCAAAATTAAAGAGTTTCGAATCATTTACAAATTTATTATCATTAGGTTTAATTTTATTGGATTCATTAAGATTTACAAATTTATTACAATTTTGTAATTTAGGTATATTAACAAATTTTTGTTTATTAAAATTAACATTTTGTAAATTTTTTACTTTATTAGTTTTATTATTTACAAATTTATTAAAATTTTGTAATTCAGGTACATTAGCAATAATTTCCTTATTTAATTTAACATTTTGAAAATTATTTACTTTATCTTTTATAAATTTGTTAAAATTTGGCATTTCAGGTACATTAGCAATTATTTGTTTATTATATTTAATATTGCTTAAATTTTTAAAATTTTAATTTTATCATTTGTATTAATATTATTTTTCAAATTTATGTAGTTAATTTTATCATTATTATTAAAAAATTTTTTTTCATTAAATATAATATGATGGTTATTGGTATTCTTCATTTTAGCAGACTCACCCTTATCAACAGCCTCAAGCATAAACAGACTATCATCAATCGCAGTATTATAGCTGGATTTGGATGGGTATTTATTAAACCCATAGTAGATTTCAGCATTCTTCGATTGGTTTTGGCATCCAAGACCCATAGCCCCTCTGCAAACATTGCTAACATGGTTCTTCAGAGTATTATCAATGGAATTATTTCTGATGAGTTCAGGGAAGTTCACATTGTACATATTTTTATCAAATATATCATTTTTTGGAGTTTTATTTGGGTTTCTTTTATTATTATTATTATTATTGGATTTCAAAATCTCAGAGTATGAGTTGTCTTTCTTTTTATAATTATAATGGAATTTGTCTGTGTTAATAAATTCAGCATAGTTAATATCATACGTTCTATTTTTCTGCAATCCAATGTTTTTTTCGCTAATAGCTGGGAAATTCATTTCATATGAATTATTCTCAGTCGTATTAGGTTTTATTAGTAACGCATTTGACTTTTTTTTTATAATAATTCTTATCAATGTAAAAATTACCCGAATCTTGGCCAAGTTCGTGCCTCTGGTCGCTGTTATAGTCTCGAATACGGTGTGTATTTTTCACCGCTGCGGGATGTTGGATCTGTCGTTGAGGGCGATCATTTTTATCGCGTTGTGTCGGGATCACGATCTCAAATTTCTTAAATTGGAGAAGTGGCTTTTTCCTCATATCAGTGTGATTTCCATTATGCAAGGTCAGTTTTTAACTTGTCCATCAAATCAGTCGCTTTGGCGTGCATCCACGGATCATGGTCGGTTGCATGCTTGAGACATTTGTCGATGTATCGACATGTCCTGGAGTACGGGTACCGGATCAGTGGTCGGGTCCGTCTCCAGCATCTAGCGATATGTTGGTAATCATGGAGTGCTTCATCACCCACTTGGAAAACCGCTGCCAGTGTCTCGATGTCTTTCATGGCCAGTCTAAATTCTGCATCATTATACAAATTATTAATGAGGGTAACGGCCGTCTGCCACGTTGATTTTTCAATTCTATCTCCATTTAGGAGTAATTCAATACTTTCGCCAGCTTTCAATTCATGTGGAGACAGCTGCATCCTAAGTCGGTCCCAGCTGCTCCACAAGTTAAGATCAGGTTGGTTGTTACTATCAACCATAAAGTCAGCTAGCACCTGGGCATCAGAAAATCTTATTTAAATAAATTTTATTTCATAAAAACAGACTCCGAAGAGTCTGTGTGTCCTTTTAAGGGGACTAGCCCGACCATTAAGTAGGTCAGACTAAATCAAGTTTTCTTTGGCTTTTTATCTTGTTCTCTCCTCATTTGTCCGGTTGAAATAATTAGGCAAGTACTGTTCGGTTTCCATCTCCGGTTCTTTCCTCAGCTCAGGTCCAGCTCCATCGCCATCTCTGTATTGTTTGTATTATTGGGATTCATCCACGTTACGTAAGTTTGGTAAATTTTAATATAAAAAGTTTGTCTTGGCTCGTGTAGTAATATTGGTGGTATTTGTAGTTTATACGAATCATTTGATAGAACGGGTATCAGTTTTATTCATTTTTTCATCAGGGTTCTCCGAGCACTTAGTATTCTTCAATTGTGAGTAATATTGGTGGTATTTGTAGTTTAAACGAATCATCTGTTAGTTCGGGTATCAGTTTTATTCATTTTTCATCAGGGTTCTTCAAGCACTTAGTATACTTCAATTGTGAGCAATAATACAATTTTGTTCCTTTCTAAAGATATTAAACAACCCAACCAATGAGTAAATCATGGTGGAGAAAAGCTGCAGTATAGCACAAAAACCAAAAGTAACCAGAAAAAAATTACGACAACATGTAAAAATAAAAACAGCAACACACACACACAAAAAATAGAAAGTCGATATCATTAATGAGCTGTAAAGTATACTACATCTTTGTAATGGTTTAGAAGCATATCATACAGATAAATCATCATACAGAATTTAAACAAAAGAAACGACATCAGTAATCACCATCAGAGTATTCTTCTTCATACTGTAAGCTTTTCAGGTAATCAGCGTAATCAGGATCACCATGGTATAAATTGTATTCATCAGGTTGGTTGTCGGTATCTGAATAATCACTGGCAGTGTCATCAAGGTCAATTCTGTCATGACTAATATTACAAGAACAATCAATGTTATAAGTTAGATTATTTGGAGGTTGATCCGAATTAAGATTGTCAGAGGTATTTGATTTGTAAGTAGGAGGGGTGTGGATGATAATATTGTTTTCAATTTTGTAGTGTGTGCATATAAAGTTGTAAGCTAATTTTTGTATGCTTCAATATTTTTATTATTGGTGGTCAAGTACTTTGCGTAGTTTAGTGTAGTTTTATTGTTAATTTTGTAATGTGTTAAAGTAAATTTATAATTGAGGGATGGTAGTGTTTTCAAATAAGTGTAGTTTGTATAGGTATTAATTGAATTTTTATTACGATTTGAGTAGTAAGGTAAGGTATTTAAATCAAAAGTGTTATTACTATATAGTGATTTGGAGATATTAGATGTGTCAGTAGTATTATCAGACAAGTTTGTAATATCAATTTCAGATGAGTTGGTTGATAGGTTGAAGAGATAATTTTTTTTGGGAATTACATGATTTTTTATTGAGATCATTTTTGGGAGTTGAACATGTGTTAGGGTGAATAGTGCTATTTGTGATAATAGCAGAGTGTATTTTAGGTGATTGAAGTTTTGTTGGTGTTTTAGAAAGAACAGAGACATCAGAAATTGAAACGTCGGTGTTGGTAGGTGTTGAAAAACGAAAGAGGTTTGTGGGACTGCTGTTAGTTAATGATGTAGATTGAATAGGATTTTCTTTTTTGTCTATAAGTTGAATAGGATATAGGGGAAGTAAGTTTATAGTATCAGAGGCAGGATGTATAGTAGCAGGAAAGGTTTCCGTGGAAGGTGTGCAAGAGGTGTAAGTAATACATGATTTGGTAAGTTTTGTCCGCGATGTTTGTGCATAAGAAACAATAGTACATGGTATATAGTATTTTCGATCTTCAGCTTCTTCTTCGTCAGGGGTGAGGTTATTAGGTAAGTGATAAAGAGGTCTAAAGCATGATTCCTCCTCATCATAGTATGCATCATCTTCTTCATCATAAAAAATTTCGTTGTAGTCAAAACAGTATTTTAGTACGTATAACTTTGGTTTTAGAGGTGCAACGTCTTTAGTGATTACAGGTGATCTAGTGAGGTTTAAGTTCGATTTAGGCTTATTATGACTAGTAGTGAAATTTTTCAAAATATTACCGGTATTGATCATTTTCTCAACATCACAGTCATCATTCTGGCTTTTAGTATTAGTAGGTAGTTGGTTATTAATGATTTCATTGGTGGAAGATGTAATAACAATAGTTTTTATAGTTATGGGGTCAGCGAGTCGGCAGCAGGCCGACGAGCTGCGTACACTATATTTTTCGCTAAATTTTTTCATGCTTGTTTTTTGGAACTAAACTGGTTAAATTTGAATATTTAAACAACATTCTTTTGATTTTAAGTTTTATAATAAAATAAAAGTCATTTAAAAATAAATTAATATCACGTTTAAAATTCTTTTTAATATTTATAAAATAATTTTCAGTGTTTAAAAAATAATTGTTAGTCAAATTTCCTATTTTATATAATAGAGGTATGCCATATTTAAAGTTTTTGTTAGTTTTTTGGTATTTTTTGTTGGGTAATTTTTTTTAATTTTAAGTAAAATATGTAGAAATAGTCAATTAAAAATTTTATAAAATGTTTTTCATTTTTTATTTCAAGTTTAATATTAAGCAAATAAATATTAAGAATATTAAAAAAAATTGTCAGAACAGTTATTTAGTGATATAAAGATATTTTCAGAATTTTTCAAATTTTTGATTAATGCGTTTCTATAAAAAGTAGGTTGTGCATGTTGTGTTTCTATTGTTTGTGCATGTTTTGTTATATTCTCATATTCATTTGTTGAGATGTTTTGTATTGTTTTTGTATTAGTTTTTAAAAGATTTTTTGTATAATTAAAATATTTTTTATTAAAAAAGAAATTTAAGTATTTATGATTAATCAATTTTTCATAAGTTACCACATCCGTAATAGCATCCTGAAAAGCTTTTAGTGCATAGTTAATTCTTGATTGCGAATCATCATAGTTTAATGGTTTTGTAAGTAGTAATTTCATAGTTTGGGTGATATTGGTATCAAAGGTGCAAGTGGTGGAAATTTCGTTCCAGTATCGGGTAGCATCTGTTATTGTAATTTCAGTGGTTCCGTTGAGGAAAACAAACATTCTGTAGTGTAGTTCAACTAAGTGGGGATCATATTCGTTTTCTTCAGCTAATTGGCGTAATTTAAGTAGACTGGTTTCAAATATGGTATCAGTTGGAGATAGAGTATTCTGAGTTTCAGCAAGGCAGGCATTCATCTTGGTATTGGCTAAAATAGATGTAAAAGGTTGTTTAAAAATAGAAAACTTATCAGGTCCGGATTTCCGCCCAGTGCTATCTCGAATGTTAATGTGAAGAAATTCAACTAAGCTCTGGTTAACGGCGGGAGTAACTATGACTCTCTTAATATAGTCGTTACTAGAGGCTTCACCTTGGTAAGCATTCGAATAGCTCCTTTCATTATGGTCTAATATCATGCTCTTAACAGAGTCTACTTTTGTCTAGATATTGGATTATATAATGCTATAGAATCTGAGTGGAAGTTATGTCGCTCATTGCAAGTGGTATTGTACACCTTCACGCGGTGCCGGCTGTTTAAACAGAGCTACAAACCACGGGTAACTTATTCAACCTCAAGTTACTTTGAAACTTAGGAATTGACAGATAGCATAAGAACTAGAAACTAGTTGACAGGTGAAAAATACTGTTGATTATCTAGTTCTTAGTAACTCCCCTGCTCAATGAGTCGGGAGCCTTCAAGTGAGGCTGTTTATAAACAAATCTCTTCATGATATTTATTCCATAGGAACTTTCTGCAATATGAAGCAAAAGAAAGGGCCTCGAATAAAAGTGTGTCAGAATTATTGTTAGAGAGTATATTAGTAAGCTTAAGCTGCGCCTCGCGCGGTCCCCAACCTATACTTAATGAGAACAATAATTCAAGGGGAATTTAATCCATATGCGCAGACTGCACCTAGGTGCTGGTTTGGCATCGATTAAATTTTCCTGTTGTAGAAGCAGGTCATAAACGGACGTGGGCAACCACTAAAACCTATGAGCCAGAAGAAGCTTAACTACAAACCCCACAGCAACTAAAATTGGTAGAGTTACCGTAAGAGAGATTATTAGTAAGCTGAAGCTGCGCCTCACGCGGTGCCTAAAGATAATCTTAATGACAATGGTAAGTCGAGGAAAATTTAGTCCGTATGCGCATACGGCACCTAGGTACTGGATAGCATCGTCTAAGTTTCTCCTGTTGTAGAAGCAGGTCATAAATGGAGGTGGCAACCGCTGAAACTTATGAGCCAGAAAAAGCTTAACTATAACCCCCTAGAGTTTGAAGCCACAGAGGTTGTTTATGCAATTACTGAACAGAGTTAACTCTTAGTTAGCACCACCATGTAGTTGTCTATAAAGCAAACATCAGGTTTCAGCGTATATACTAAATGCATTTTTTGATGCTACGGTATATAAGCAACTAGGTTGAGAGATAGCAGGTGTTGGCAAAAGTGTTCAACAACTGGTGATACTGAGGAAACTAACCGACTCGCGAGGGATGAATCCCGTAGACCGATAGACTTAGCCTATAGGTACCAGTGACAGTTAAGACGTTTCTGGAAACCTCTGGTCAACCATTTCTGGAAGAAGAAGTCCGACCATTATAATTTGAAGAAAATTCTGTTTTACAAATCCAACAACTTTTAGTTTTTTCAAATTCTTCTTGTTGTTCATCGGACATGTCTAAATCATACTCAGAGTCTTTTATTGTTCTAAATAATTTATTTTCAATTTTTTTAATATATATAACAAATGTTTTCAAAACTTCACTCGGATTAGTTCCTTGATAAAAGATTTCTTTTGATTAAACTAATTCAGGATAATTACTTTTTAAATATAAACAAAATGCGGATGGTTTTTGATTTGTTAAGGGAACTTCGAATGATTTCTTTATTGCAACTAAAAGTTTTTAATGTTTTCTCATTTATCATGTTTATTATATACATAATTATATTCACTATATAAATCTGTTAAATTATATTACTCCAAGATTTTAAGATATTCTTCTTTTAAATTTTGTTTAATATTAACAGCTTCAAAATCACCATATATAACAACTAATGGTTGCATAAGATTTCCAATTTTATTTAAAGTCATTTGTGCCTTATCATCAAATAGCATTTTAACAAGTGCTGGTTCATTAAATTCACATAATCTTGAATGATTTTCTTTCATAGATTTTGTTGATGTATAAGATAAACATCTTTCACAAACCGGACCTTTTTTATAATTAAAATTTGTAATTTTCTTTCTCATATAACTTTGAAATATTTTTATCCAGACATAATGAAAAGTAATTTCATTTTCAGTTTCTTCATGTATTATTAAAAGATTAATGTGTCTTAGTTTTGGTTTTCTTGCATCGGTAATTTGAATTGGTATTACTACATCATTTTCATTTTCATAAATATTAATTGATAGATTATTTAATTTCGAATTCAGCATCAAATTCTTTAACTTTTTTAACTTTTACAACTTCTTCTTCATATGTTGGTGGTCTTTGAACCAATGATTTTATTTTTTTATAATAATTATTTGATGAAATAGAATTAAAAGTTTTTGTTATATTCTCATATGTTTCAATATCACTTATTGAAACATTTAATTCCCTTTCAGAATTAAATGCATTTCCTTCAATTGTTTTTTTCAATCCATCAATAAAAATTTTTTTCTCATTATTATTTGATGTTGTGTATATGTTCTTCCCTTCCTTGGTCAATACAAATTTTTAAGAAATTACCAGGAATACTTCTAGATGGTAAATTATAATAATTTTCAGCTAAATAAATTATTATGTCTACCTCGAGTAAAATATTTATTTCTTGATTTTTCATGTTGACACAATAATCAAAAATTATTAAATTCTTCTTCGCTCGATCTAATTTTTCAATTGGAATTATTTCATGATATTTATTACTCATTGATACACAGATTTTTTAAGGAGGCCTCCGGCCGACCATTTCTTCAGAAGAAGTTATAGAGTTTAATTCCCCAAAGGCAGTCACTTGCGCTCCATATGAAAAAGCTTTGCATTTTTTTCTTCATATAATTCTTCACATAGATCTCTAATTGATGTATCATCAGGAATTTTATCTTGATTTTGAAATAAACTCACAATCTCTTGTTTTGATAAACCAGAGTTTAAGCCATGAAAAATTATCTGCATTTCAGGTTGATCAATTGTTTTAGAAAAAATTATTAAATTATCATAGTCTATAAAATTAGGAGTTAGAATCATTTTTAACAACAAAACTGTTTTTCCAGAACCAGAACTTCCAATTATCAACATTCTAAAAGAATTCGGTAAAATAGGATTGTGATTGAATTTCATAATATTTTTATTCCAAATTGGTGTAAACGAAGACATTTTTAATAGTAAAATTTTTAATAATGAAAAATTATTTATTTTTTATAAGAAGAAACATTCCATCACTTTCAACATCTATTTTAATATTCCACTTTTTAATTTTTTCAAAACTTGTTTTAATTTTTTATTTTTAGAAGGATTCTTTTTATTATTAGATTTTATAAAATCACAAATTCCATGACCTTGATATGGATTTAAATAAATTCCTTTTCCACCTGGAGATTTTCCTTCTGAGGAATTAAGAATTTTCGCCTTTGAAGCATCAGCAAATTGCGCTTCCTTTATATTTTTAACAGCAGTTGTTATTCCGCCAGCTGCTCCTGCTGCAGCTGAAATTACTCCAAAGATTAATGGTAATAAAGTTACTAAAGGTAAAATTCCTCCAGAATGTTCAGCTTCTTTTTGTTTAATTTCTGATATTTTCTTTGTACCAATGTATGATTTTTTACCATCATATCAAACAGATGCAGGTTTATTTGTTTCTACTATTTTTCTTATTTTTTTCTAAATTATCTACAGTATGTGTACTAATAATTCCATCAACCATTTTTAATATAAATTATTAAAAAATAGTTTTCTGGAGTTCATTTTGATAAAATTTACCTAGAATTTCTTCACCGGTTGAATCTTTAATTCCATAAGTTATTAGTTTTGAGCCAGCATGTATTTCTGAAATGATAAAAATTTCTTTAGACCATTTATGTGTTGAACCTTTTTCAAATTTATTTTTCCATTTGAATATTCAAACTCGATCACCAATATTAAGTTTTGTTTTTCTTGTAAATCTTCATTAGCATAATTGTTATCATGGGTAATTTTTTGATTAGATCAGGATTCTCACTTGCTTCTGTTGGTGAAACTCCTATTGTTCTATGAATTTTATTATTATATTTATTAATTAATTCTGGTAATGCATCTACCCAAATTCTATTTCATTGTTCTGTAAATTTTTTATACATCCAATTTTTAAATGTTCTATTAGATCTTTCAATTATAGGATTATGTGAACCGTAATTTGATCTATCATCAGGTAAATTAAAAGTTGAATAAATTTCAATATCATTTTCTTGTCTAAATTCTTCAAATATTTTATTATAAAACTCTTTACCATTATCAACATATAATGTTTTAGGAATTCTATCTGGGGTTTCTTCAAATAAAAACTTGAATCCTTCTTTAATTGAATTTGCTGTTTTATTTTTTAATGGTAGAACCCAAGCATATCGAGTATACAAATCAATAATTGTTAGAATATATCTATAATTTTTATTATTTTTAGTAGGGTATTTTTAAGCATTTTCAGCGAATATCCCTTGTTGAATAAATTAGTTAATTTTGTTAGTTTTGCATTTTTACAGATTATCAAAATTCTGAAGAGAAATTGGTAAGTTTCGAAAATTTTAAAAATTTCAATTTTTACAGATTTTTCGGGTGGGATCCATGAGCTGAAAATACTTAAAAACACACTACTGGTCAACTATAATTTCACATACTCTTTTTAACTTTAAAAATAATTTAGCTTTTGTTATCTTTTCGACTTAGGCTTTACCAGGATTCAACTTAACTTACTACTTGTTATTTACTTTTTAAAAATATCATCTTATGCAATCTTGTCGACTTAATATTTACTTTAATAAACTTTAAATTATTGTATTTCTTCTTTATTGGTTCTTACGAATCGTTTGCAATAGGTTCTCCTCGGAAAATATCATTTTAAGCTGGCTCTGAAATAATTATATTCACGATGGTCAAGGTTAATAAAGCTGTTAAAACTGTTGTTCCATCCCTAGAAAACGCTGTTTGTTTTATCGTTTTTGTTGGATTTTAATAAATTAAATAATAATGGTCAGTTCTGACTCCATGTGCTCTACAAAATAAAATGCAATACTCCTGCTTTGATTCTGACTCTGAATTTCTATTAACTTTTCTGTTGCCTACTTCAATGAATTTTGTTTATTTCATAATTTTTTCGCTCATATTTTTCGTCTCAACCTGAAGCAAAATGCCGATTATTTATAATTTCGTCTCTGTTTGACAATACTTCCTCTGCAGTTTTCTTTCATGATCTTGTTGTTATTAATCACCTTACAATGCGTTTTCCTTAAGTTACTCTTTTCCCTGTCATCCCATCAATTATGTTGTGTTGATAATAACCCTTCGAATTCCTTTTTGTTTGCTTTTGCTGTTGATCGCCAACTAGGGTTTTCCTAAATTAATTAATTAATTAAATGATTTGCTGTTTTTAATACATTCCCTAGCTTTTCAACCCTTTTTAAACGTTTTCTGACACATTCATTATCATCTTGATCTTCCCCATTGTCTCACTATATATCTGACCCGTATTTAATATAATATGAATCTCGGTCGTAAGTCGGGGACTACCTGTAGTCCAAGTTGATTTTTCTACCTTAATATATATTACTTATTTATGTAAGTAGTTTAATAAATAAAATAAAAAATGTTTTATATAAAATGTAAATTCTATCTGTCCGCATTATTAAGGATATTTATTGTTGTCATCATAAAACAATCATGATCATAATTTGAGGAATGTACATACAGACAATCATTCAAATTGGATATTAAATATCTAAAATAGTGCAGTAAATAAATATACAAAATTCAAATATTGCGTAAATTCAAGTAAATTTTATTTATTTTGATATTGCTCATAACTTAGTTATTTTAAATACTTCTCAAATAGAGTGATTCAATTATTTTCTGACTCACAAACACGTTCTTTTGATATAGTGACCACACCAACACCAATAATGATTCAAGATATGAATTAATTTATTGCAACGCTGAGGATATTTTATGTTTGTTACAAAGTGGAAGAATTTTTAGAGTACTTTGACTGATGTTATAAACTTATACAGATACAAGAATGACTAAGAGCCACGTTTATCAATTATAGTGCATAATGATGTTTTTATTATTTACTATTATGAAGATTAAAAAATTTTAAGCTTACTTTTGTGAAATTATTAGGCAATTTCAATGTTATATAAAATAGTGTGTAAATCTTTAAAAGTATTAAATATGTTTATGAATAAAACTCAGACCTTAATAGGCTTGTTGTCTGGTCTAGCGTATAAGACTTCATGTAATGAGCGCAATACCAAATACATTGCAGGGACTTCCTCTCATCTCAAAACACGGGATTAGAAACATGGCCAATTAAAAGCCAAGAATAATATTATTTGGCATAGAAAATGTGTAACCGAATAAATAATTTAAAAATTTTATGTAAGGCATTGGCGATTAAATCACAATCACTTACAGTTAACATTCAATCATCAACGAATTTATACAGATAATTTAGTTAACTAATTAAATCATCATTATTGTTTTCGTATTGGCAACAGATTACAGTTTGGAGACTGATGTTTACGACGATATCCTTGAAAAACATTTTTGATTTTTCGATATTGAAAGTATTTTTTTGCTCTTAACTTAATTATTTCCGGTACTCCTCGGCCAGACTAATTCATTAATTTTCAAATATTAATAGTTAATAATGATTCGAAAGAGTTTTTCTAAAATAAACAATTCACCGAATTCTTAAAAAATATATTTTATTTAAATAATAATTTATCATAATTATTTTTCGAATTTTTAAAAATAACTCATACTTGTTGATGCTAATTTTTTATGTTTTAATTCATTTGTTGATGCAAATATAATGTTATTAATCTTACACGCCCATGGCTAAAAAAATCATAAATAGCATCAGCACAATTAATTTTATTAATAATTTTCTTTGTAATTATAAAAAATTCAATTAAAATCTTTAAATTTAAATAAAAATTTCAATTAAAATTTATGTTGAAAAAATGGAAAATAAATTTTAAAATTTTAAACATAAATTATAAAACTAATGAAATTTTCTTATGTGAACTAAAAACCTGATGTCGCAGCAATATTGCATCATAAAATGCAAATAGAGTAATTTAGAATTTTTGTTGTTTAAAATGTATATTTCTCAATATCTACTGTCACGATTAGATTCAATTAAAACAAGCAAATACAATTTGAAAATTTTAGCATTTCATATCTCTTCCTCAACTAAGCAACTCAATTACACATCAGAATCCACCAGTGAGTAGATTTAGAAAAAACAACAGATGTTTGAACAATTTCCTTTTAATATAATAAAAACAAAGTAACATAATATAGTTATATTTTTGTGTTGTCTTTCAACACCTGCAATATATATGTTTGTTAGGAAGAGGTTACTGGAGCCCGTAACTGGTTTGGATCAAATATTAATTTTTACATAGGTTCTTTATAACCTATGAAAAATGAAAATAATATATTTATGTTCTTCACTTTAAATCATTTTGTTTAGTTTTCTATTTTTTTTATTTAACGATTTATCATTTTCATCAGGATTTTATAGCCATGAGTCCTGAAGCACTTCTTGGGGATATGTAGAGCCTGGAGTAATAACTGTTTTTAACTAATTATTATGAATTTGTGCAAAACCTGTATATGGTTTTCAGTGTCAATCCATAGTTGGAGCATTTTGGAACAACATCTTAATAAAATTTACTGTTTGTAAAATAACTTCCTAATATCAGGTTCACGGGAGTAGGTGCAAGTGCTGATGCATGGCAAAACCCAGTTGCCAAAGCAAGGCTAAAAACCTACTACGAAAAATGAGGTACGAGACAGCTCTAATGACAGTATTGTGGATTTCATTGCTGCAAAAAATAAATGCAACCAGTAAATTTCTCTAGGATCAAAGACTATGTCTGTCAAAGATTGTTGAATTGTTAAATTACTTAACAATTTTGTTGAGTTTTCGATTTTGATGTTTTAACTCAACTTGATGTCCTATATAAATAATAAGACAAAATACTGGTTCACAAAACGTTTTTTGAATATCACAATTTATATACAAGTAATTTACTTGAAGTAAATATTTACCTTTACTAAATTGATTTTATAGAGTTTTAATATTTTGTGTCCTTTGCGATAAATTACTATTTGTATTTGCCTGAGCTAAGCAATGTAATTTGTATGCTCTAGATTTTGCTTTCAAAAGTTAATTAGAAACTTGAAGCTCTTCTTAAATTCAAATTTTAAAAGGTGATTTGACTGAGAATTCTCTCAGTTTATATACTAATTTTCTGTTTTTTGTTAACACTTAAAGTGTCTTTTTTCACTCACTTGATGACACCTCGCGTCAATTATTATTATTGATGTTTAATTATTATTTTTGTTTTTGCACACGTGGTGCTTGATATTTTCAGTTTCATTTTTAGAATTGAGTGCATTTAAAAACAAACTTTGACTCTTCGCGTCAAAAGCAAAATAATAAGTAAACCCATGGTGAGCATAAATAATAATTAATTAATTTGTTTTTTTTATAAAAATAATTAATTTAACACATTTTTTTGTGATTGGGGTGAGTAATTTGTGAGGTTGCCCATTGTATAATTAAATCCTTAAATCATAACTATTACTTAAAAAATAAAACAAAACTATAACCAATCAATTAACACACACCATTGTCCAAAAATAAAATTAATACAATATAGTCAAATTATCTCTAGATATCATAATACGTCATCAAATTGTTATCATAAATATAAAATCAGATTGTCATCATAATCAAATTGTTTATAATCCAATATCACAGCAGAATCCAGTTTATTGTTTATCGATATCGTTTTCCACATATATATTTATCCCGTATTTATTTGTGTCTATTTTAAAAAATATTTTTTATTTCAAAAGTTATAATAATTTTGCCATTATCTAAAAATTTTTTCAAAATGTGAGAGAAAGTCTTCAAAGAATAAAGACGGAGGCAAGACATATATTTGGTATTGAAAATGATATCACTGCATATGAAGATAAACGCTTGTGAAAACTACTTTGGTTTTCGACAAAACTGCCATGAAAGATGTTATGTTAAAAGGATGAGAAAAATTCATTGTTGGCACCTTGAATGTTGTTTGTGGCGAGTTATTTGAGGAACTCGGAAACCGTCTGAAAGCCTATGAAGCCATAAACAGCCGCTTTAAAATATTTTTTCACATCACATTACTTAAAAATAGTTTTTATAAACATTCATATTTACTGTCATTTGACTTAACACTCACAAAATGGTTTCGAGTTCCAATTCTTGTTTTTGGCAACTTTTTTACATATACTACTCTAGGTGTACAAGCTCAAAAGTTCCACAAAAGATGTACGCCTAAAGCTTAATTTTCTGTAAACGCGCCACTGAATTTATGTCTTAAGAAGAGATTCATGTGAATGTCTAATCACTAAAGGTTTTCAGCAAATTTCATGTTGTAAATAGTTAAAATACATATTTATATAGTCTCAGAGCTTAGTCCTTAGAAAACATTTTGCGAACGCTCAAAAATTATTGTAAAGCATTAGTTTAAAAGCGTTTTATCTTCTTTTCCTTTAAATAATTTTGTTTTAATAAATAATAGTTTGATTCAAATAAATTGTTTCAATTCATAAGCATTTAATCAAGCCTTAGTCAAAATTTACATTAAATGCATAATAAAAAAAGAAAGCAATCAGATTAGAGATTGTTTCAAAAATATAACTTAATATTTATCTTGTCTTAAAAATCCTCTTCTCCAATCCAAAATGGCCTGATTCGTATGATTGGGACCCGATAACTCAGAACCCCCCTGGAAAATATCTAGGTCAACTCAGAATATTATGTAGGTCACGAAAACATGTAGTGTTCGTATACAAAAAAATGTTTAGTTTCCATGGAAATTTGCTTCAAAGTTCCTAATTTAAAATATAGTTCACGCCATAATATAACATCATTCTATGTATTATGAAAACCACACCATTCTTATATTGTAGAATCATAGTCGTATGCTTTAACACGGCGATAAAATGAATAACATCAACACTAAATGCCATAATATAACAGCATCTATATATTATCAAACATAGATAAAATTATATTATAGAATTTTATTCATATTTTCGATACAAGACATGTCAGTAAATAAAAACATTATAATAAAAATACTTATAAAAATTCTGAAATTATGTAGGTCAACGAAAAATACTTAGAAAAAAATTTAAAATAAAGTAGGTCACGAAAAAATTTTAAATTTTTTCTAAGTATTTAAAAGCATATCTAAATTTTTGAAAAATTTATGTAGGTCAACTCAAATATTTCTAAATATTTGAAAACATAGCCAAATTTGAATAAATACATTTAGAGCAATTTAAATATTTTATACGGAAATATATTGAGGAAATTATTAAATTTAATAAGATATTTTTGAGTTTTAGTTATTTTGAAGATTTTTTAAGAAACTTTAAGCAAACAACATTACATTGACAATGGGATATTATTATATTTCAACATTAACATGGAAAAATATCCCAAATTTAAAATCCCTAAAACCATTTTCCTAACTCAAATTTCCCAAATTTATTTTCCCTAAAATATATTTCCCAACTCAAAATTTTCCAAATTTTCAAATTTTTTCAGAGCATTTAAAACCTTAGAAAAAATTCTTTCAAATTATTCCGTTTTTATATGTATTTACAAACATAACCAAAATTTGAAAAAATGCATGTACACCAATTCAAATTTTTTTTTTCGAAAATTTATTGAAGAAATGTTACTAAAGGATATTATTGGCTTGGTTTTATATTTATTGATTAAATTATCAATTTAAATTAAGGTTGTAGAGTTATATATTAATTGGTATTAATATGTATTAATCTCTACTCAAATTGTAAATATCCTTTAAACACCATTTAGTTGATGGTTTTGTAGAATTGTTTGGATTCAACAAAATTTTGATGAAATTATCAAGCTGTATAATATTTTTAAATGATATTACTCCTACAGAATTTAATATGCTCAGCGTTTTCTGATTATGCATTGATTTCAGATTTGGATCATATCGAGAGATTATTCAATCTTTGATGATTAATTTGAATAAAATAGAAATTAAAATCATAAATCAATTAGAAGATATTAGAAAAAAGTTTCCTACATGTTCAATTTGCCAATTAACAAAGTATCAATTTTATATTTACCTTGTGAACATATAATTATTTATTCTTCATGTTTCCTAAGCTTTACTCGTAACTGTCAAATTTGTGATGTAAATATTGAAAAATATAATTCCGTGTTTATCTAATTGGTTAAATCAAATTTTCTTTAACTGTTTTTATCAATTGAATTTGATAAAAATTATGAATTTAATTGATTAATAAATTGTTGCTTATTTAAATATATGTTTTAGCTATAGAATATACTTTGATTTGCATTAAATATTGACTTTATAAAACAATATTTTCTACTCTTAAAGTTTTATAAATATCTAGATATTTATTTTTAAAAAAATCATAGTTATTTTTTATTTATTTATTGATAACCATAACAGATATTGATGTCAATTTACACAAAACATGATTTAAAAGATCTATAGAAAATTGTCTAAGTGTTTAAAAATTATATTTAATGCTCTAAATTGAGCAAAATAACCTATTCATTAGTAAGATATACTAAATAAGGTTTGTTTCACAAATTATTATACTGAAATTATCTATGGTTAAATTTTGAAAATTTGAGCTCGCCAGGGGGTTCTGATTTAGCGGGTCTCAATCATACTACTGGCCTGTGCCTCCTTGAGAGGGGTATTTGATGTAATTTATGCTATTCGCGAATCGAAACATTCGAGATGTAAAATTCAGACATTTTTAACAATGGATATATCCAGGGGTGTGATTGAGCCAGCTCGTATATATCATATATCACAAAAATCACAATTGTAAAGAATTTTTGTAATTTTTGCTACGTTATTTGATATTAATAAATTTAATAAAAATTTTCCGAAGATCGCATTTTATTAGAGAAATATATTTCATATATTTTACATAAACAAGACTAAAATAGTAAAACAATTAAATATAAAATATGAGTCACTAACAAAACAAAGTTGTAAACAATGAATTAAACTATGAATAATCCTATAGAGTAAAATATTTTTTATTAAAATAGTAATAGTTCTTGTTTTACTGTAATCCATTTTTTTATAAGTATATAGTATATTTTATTATAATAATTATCAAATTGTTCTATTAAATAGTTGACTTTTCCCATTGGAATTTATGTAGAGATCATTTATAAGCATAATACTTTATATTTTATCATTAGATAATTAATAAAATATGTTTTGGAAATTAAATGAAAAATATTTTAATGCAATTGTATACGCTCCGGTGTTTATTGTATCTGAAAAATAAACAAAGTAATCAAACATTTATTTTTTAACATTATTAAATATATATGGTAAAAATTTATCACTTATTTACACAAGTCTTCTATAGTCTCTTAAGCTGCAAGGGAGCATTCGTAAATTATATAACATTGTTGAGGGTAACAAGGGAGTTTAAAAAAATTTGTTACGGAGTGTTACAAAGAAAGCAAATGAGTAAAGGTTTTGATACGTTATGCAGAAAAATGATTAAAAACTGAGCAATAAACTGCATGAAAAAACTTTATTCTATTTTATTACTGTCAGTGTTTCAAAGGGTTTCAGGATGGATAAATATTCGATCTATAGTTGTAATGAATAAAAATGAAGCGTTAACCATTTACTTAACTAAAAACTCTTTTTCCAATATTTCCATTAAAACAATTTCAGCTTCCATAGCAAATTATATGTTTCGAAAATCAGTGAAGATTTTATCAACTATTTGAGAGAAATCATCATTTTTACAAAAGTATGCATAGAGTGTACCAAACAAAATTGTAATAGCATGATAGTACCTAGAAAAGCCTATTTCCAAACAGTTTCCAGTTTTGATAAAAGAAAATAATAAATCCGATTTACAGATTTTATTTAATTTTCCCAGTTGCAGATTAATTCTAAATCATTTTATGGATTCAAAAATATTTGTACTGTCACTGTTAGCATGAATAACTTCAATTCAAATAATTATTTCTTTTTGAGATTTTTCATTGTAGTAATGAATTATCAAGAGCACTTTTTTGGTACTCCCTTACTACTTAGTAAATTATAATTATTTCACATTTCATATGACTAAATAAAGCGTGATGTTACATTATGTGTATTTATTAATCACTATTAATTATTTATATTCATTTTATTAATAATTTTCATTTAATAACTTTCAAATTTATTTATTTTATTTTTTAATAATTTTTCATCACTCTTTTTAATTATCTCTTAAATAGATAATTATAAAGAGTGATATGTTATTTTTATTCTATGTAATGTACTTTTAATATATTTAATAAATGAGTTGTTATAAAATGGAAAATTATTGTACACAAAAGTGAATTCAGTTAAAGCAACTTCCCAATCCCCATCCAAGTAAATCTGATTTGGAAATTCTACATTAAACTTTCCAGCTTCATTATTTTGAAATGTAAGTGGACAACTATTACTGGGTAAATTCACGTAAAAATCTTTTTTATTCATTTATTTTTCTAAAATGTAACGATAAATGTGTTTTGGTATCTTTGCTAAATTTAATTAATTCCCCACTATCATCTCGAATATTTATTTCAATGATGTTTATAGTTGAATACGATACTGGATTCTTCATTTCTAATTGAACAATTTCTCCTTGATCATATTTTTTAATCCAAATGGATTTTAATAGTGGAACTCTAACATCACCAACATTTATTGGTTCAATAATATTTGAATAAATGAACATTTGTTGGTGATGATGTAATAATTTTGAAATTTTAGTGCCTAGTATATTTTTTTCTGTAAAGTTTGAAAATTTTAATCCCAAAGATTTAGCTAAATTTGTGTCAAAAGATATATTTAAATGTCATCTGCAAGTGTTATTTTGACCAATTCATTATTTTGAATTATCAATTCTTTAAAAGGAGAAGGATTAAATGACAACAAATGACCTTGTAATTCTGATAAAGTGTTTATGAATAAATTATCTTCAAAATGTTTTTCAAATTTTTGATTTTTCTTCATAACTTATAATTATCCCAAATTGTTCCATAACACCATCATCTGTAAATTTTGGTAATTTTATACGACAATGATCCTCTTCACAAATGATCGATGTAGATTTTAGTCCAAAACTAAACGCATGTTGAATATCGGTGAATGTTACTTTAAATGTAACATGCGGACAGATAATAACCAAATTCTCATAATTTTCAATAAACAAGTCAACATCTAAAGTATATTTTGGATTTATTAATTCATAAGTATGATTTTGATTATTTATTTTCAAATACTTTATTTCACTACCACTCTTTATCGATTCATATCGTAGACACGAATTACTATAATACGGAAAAGGATTATACACAAAGTGAAATCAATCAAAGCAACTTCCCAATCACCATCCAAGTAGACGGAATTTAATTGTACATTAAAATTACTAGCTTCGTTATTGGGATAAATAAGTGGACAACTATTACTAGGCAAAATCATATAAAACTGGTTTTCTTTCATAATATTTATTTAATCAATAGAGATGAGGATATCCAAGTCGGTGTTTCGTATCCATGTCACTTAACGTAGTATTGTTTATATTTACCAACATTTTTGGTTTTTAAAATCTTTTGAATTCTAAATATTGTTGGTATTGGAATGACTTAGAGTTCTTGTTAGTAGAATTTTCCGCTGATTTCTTTATTCTCATGATCTGCTATTAAATACATTACAGGATTCTGTTTTGTATATATTTTCTTTATTTCATATACTTCATCGCTCCAATTGTTGTCAAAATTCTTGATAAACGGAGAAGTACTGATTTTACTAATTCTTACATGATTACCAACCTTGTATTTTGGCTTATTGATTTTTTCTATCTTTAATACTTGGTATTTGTTGGTAATGCCAACTTTGTCTGTAATGTCAACAGGTCTGAGACCATTTATTACTTTATGTGGCGAATGATTGTAACTAAAAATAAATTTCGGTAAAACATGTATCCAAGTTTTATTAACTTGATGCACAAAGTATTTTTTCAATCTTTCTTTCAAAGTTCGATTAAATCTTTCCACATAACAAGCTTTGAATTGCGAGAATACAGAGTAATGATTGGATTTGATAACTTCTTTTACTTTGCTATTATAAAATTCTTTACCTAAAATAAATAATTAAATTTATTACCCAAATCAGTTTGTAGATTGTAAGGTTGTGTGTCTTTAAACAATTTTTTAATTGCAATGGCCATTTTATTAGCAGATTTAGTTTTTGTTGGAATAGCACGGACATATTTACTGAAAACATCAATACAAGTTAAAAAATATATTTGTACCCCTTGTTGATTCTCGAAAAAGGTATCATTTCCATCAAGTCCATTTGCCACAAATCATTGATTCATCTTGTTTTGTATGGTCTGGTTTGGAATCTTTTCAACATTGGTTTATTTAAACTATATGCTAGTTGATCCGATAACCATTTTTGAGTCTCTTTTTTAGAATTAATCATTCTTTTTGTTAATTTTTCTACACTACCAAAACCATCTGGATCTTTTTGGTTTGTCCATATTGCTTTGAGTGGAGTTTTGGTTAATGGTTCCTTCATTATTACAACAAGATGTTAAAATATTTAAATCAACTTTATCTGGTTTAGATTGTTATAAACCAATTAAGATCTTAATGATGAAATTGCACTAATTGCCGATAAAACTATAGGAATTAATGTACCCAAGAACCCACCATTTTTTATACTATTATTCTTTTCATTAAACGTCTATTTTTAGTGTTTACCAATGATAAAAGGGATCTCTTATGTCTTTGAAATATCACTTTTTTAGCTTTACTAATATTTACATTACCTCGAACTATATTTACAATAACTTCAAGCAAATCGTCAATAAAAAATGGAGGGAAAGCTTGTAAAATTGCTATTCTTTTATTATTTTGAGCCTTTACCAATGCATTGAAATATGGTAGACTACGTTCAAATTTCATGTTTACTATTTACAATCAATTATTATTGTTTATAATTTGATCCATTTCTTTTTCTTTAAATTCTTTTTTAGAATCTTCTTTACTTTTGATTTGGTTTTACGAATAACTTTTTTGGATTGAATTTCGTTTTTGACAAGTACTTTTTTAAATGACATGATTAATAATCATTTATTGTTTTCAATTTTGTTTATAAATCGTAACACCTTTTCCGTTAAAACTATCTGTTCGGATACGTAAATCGTCACTGCATTGTTGTGTAAAGTCAAAGAATAAATATCCGTAGGGAACACTTGTAGCATCTTGGGATGATTCAATTAAAAATTTTCTATTGTTTGGATAAGCTTGCCTGGCTAAGAAATCGATAATCGTTTGATCGCGAGGATTTTTGAAAATAACTAGGTATTGACATTTAAATTACGAGTTCGATGACTTCGTCCTTGATGAAATAAATTTTGTGTTATGAAAATAACAGTAACTCAGCAATATCTACTGATTTTTGTGAACAAGTTATTGATATCTTTTTCCTTATTTGCTTCTTGATACAAATCATCTATAATTATTACATCGCCTCGACGTAACCTAGATGACCAGTTTTTATCAAATCCCTTAACTATTGTCATTTTCAATTTACAAAACTGATTTTGTGTGAATCTATGTTCTTCGTCTGAACCCCTATGTCAATATATTTTATTGAATTTTAATTTGAACATATTTGACTGCAATAAATTACATACAAATAAAGTTTTTCCGCTCCCATTTGGCCCTAAAATTTGATATACTGCATCATTTCTTAATTCCATTTAATTTAATTTAATTTAATTTAATTTGTTTATAATTTGATAGATAGCTGAAAAATGATTAGTAATATTAATTATAGAGGAAGATGTGAAGTAACTGGAATGAAGTTCCCGACAGGAAAACTTCAACATGTAGTGGATAGAAGTGTAAAATATCCAATCTTATTCTTCAAGAGTGGAAAATGCAGGATAATAGGATGCAAAAGATCATTACAGGAAGGAGAGTAGAGGGATATGAGGACTATGCCCCGTGGATATTTGGCTTGAAAAAATCCGAGACCCCCCCTAAAAAAAATTTAGGGGGGGGGGGTGTTAAATTTTTTTTTAATTATTTGTTTTAATGATCAAATTTAAAATTTTTAAAAAATTTTAATTCATGATAAAAAACTTTAAGTATTTTTTATCGATTTAAAAGCCTAAAAAAAAAATAAAAATTGGCTTAAATCGCCTATGATTGATCGTACTGATGATTATTTTCGAATAAAATTGGTTCAAACCCGAGAACCTAAAAATATTATATAAAAGCCTAAGTATTTTTTTTTTCATTATCCATCAAAAATGGCTCAATTCGCCTGTCGATTAAAAAGCCTAAATATATTTGCTCGAATAAAAATCATTATTATTTTTATTTACTTTTATTATTTGTTTAAGTCAATAATAATATTTATTTATAATTTAATTATATTAATTTAATTATTTGTTTAAGTCAATAATAATATTTATTTATATTTTAATTATATTATTATTTAATTATTTGTTTAAGTCAATAATATTATTAATTTATATTTTAATTATATTATTATTTAATTATTTGTTTAAGTCAATAATATTATTTATTTATATTTTAATTATATTATTATTAAATTTAATTGTTTGTTTTAATCAAGTAAATTATTTATTTTTTAAATAATATATTTTTAAATTAAATTGTTTGTTTTAATGAAGTGAATTAAATAATTATTTTTTATTTTCATTTAATTATATATTTTATATTATTATTATTATTATTATTTTATATCAATATTATTATTTTATTATTATTAACATTTTATTTGTTTTAATGAATGAAAAAAAAAACTTTTAATCCATACAAATATTTTTATTGACAAGATTAAAAAAGATTAATTTTTATTTCAAATCAAAAATATCCGAGTAATATGTTTTACGCATTTCGGCCAACAATATATGGATTTACCTTTTGACATTTTTTAATACTTAATAAAAAATTATACTAACTTAAAAACATAAAAATTATAAACATCAACAAAAATATACAAAAACAAAGAATATTTTCAAATAATTTATTCATTCAAAATTCTTCATAATCGTCATATTCTTCATTAAACTCTGAAAATTCTTCTGGACTGTTACCTAAAACCACATCACCTCCTCTATAATGACCATATGCCACACTTATATTTTTCCCCACCCAAACCCTTTTATCATCCTTATTTGTTAATGCAGTTTTACTGTTTTTAATTGTAAATAATTGATGTTTTTTACTAGTAATACGAGTTTGTGGTACAGAAAAATTAAGTTTTTGTTATAGCAATCTAGGTATGACTTATGTTTTAAGTCAGTACCCTTCAATGTTATACCCTTAGCTTTGATACTTTCAACTTCAGACAAGAGGCTATAACATTTTGGACGAAGAATCACCCACTCCTTGTATTTAAGTCCTTTATTCTCGTCTTTGAACTTTCCAATGACAGAATCAAGATTCCTACTATACAAGGGATGTTTTGGGTCATAATTAGAAAGTATCGAGGAGATTATCACGAACCATAGCAGATAAAAGAATGTCTAACTTACAATTCTTAACTTCTAGAAAAAAGGAATCAGTGTCCCCAGCAACTATATTAATTTCACAAGTGAATTCGTTTCGATATTTTTCTAACTCTATATATTGTAATTGATACATCCTAAGTTTAGATAAATCGAGTACAGTTTGTCCAATGTAACTCGGTCGATCTAAACACACCGATTCCTTATTTAATAACACAGAGACCAAATCATTGTCGATTTTAAATGATTTTCGAAAAGTTGGTTTTGAGCAATAATTAATTAATTTGTTTGCAGAATTACATAATCTTAAATTAATTCGTTTTTTAAGATTTTCAACTGTTTTTCCGTAGAGGCTATTATTTAAAAGTTTATAATAGTTTTTATCTAAGTCATTGGTTGATTGCGCTCTAAGTTGTGTGTTAGTGTCTATATACTTTTTAAATATTGATTTTTGATTATATTTAATAGCTCTATGTACATGTGTAATTTTAATTTGTAAAGAAACAAAAAGCTGCAAAAGTCTCCAATGAAGAACATAATTCTTCTTTGGATAATGCGTTAGCATTAACTTCTCAACCTTAGAACCCGGAGCGCACATCTTTTCAGCAGCTACTGGAAAATCATTAAGTTTATCATGAAGAAATGTTGGGATTTCTAAATCTACTTCAAATGTGACAGCAAATGACAGTGATTCAAGATCCTTATTCAAAAAACTAATTAAATTATTTAATTGATTAGTATCAGTGACCCATTCAAATTTCCATATGGTAATGGTTGACTTAAAGCCCAACCATAGAGATTATTGATGTCAATGTAAAGCAGTTCGGTGTTGTCATCAGATACTACGTGATGTTTATTAACAAAGGTTAATCCTCCACGGATTCCCCCTTCGAAAAAATTATACATCTCCATATCAGTGAGAAGTTCAATTGGTTCATCAAGAGTCATAAGAGCCGATGCCCAAGACATACCGGGAAATCCATAAAAGTTAAGTGGTTCCAATCGGTTATGAGTTAAGGACTTTGAACGAAATTGCTGAAAAAAGTCAGCCAAAAGAAAAACATCAAGTTTGAGGTAAACCATCATATAATCTAGTAAAGAGTTACAATTGGTTTCTTCCCAATAGATTGAGCCTTACTATATTCGGCTTCAGTTACATCTTCCCAAATCGGTGGAAGTTCATATGTAGTTTCTAACACTTCTTGAGAAGTTGCAAAGTTATAAGGGAAAATGCCTTTAGTATCGATAATACTACCTACAAATTCCGAACGAGTTAAAGGAAGAGTTGTCAATGTTTTAACTGCATTACTTAATGAACTATTAATAAATTGACAAGAATCAATGAATTTTACAGTTAATCCACTGATTCTTGCTGACAAAGAAAGAAACTTTTCACTTGTTACAGGAATACAACTTATTTCCCACATTTTAAAATCACTCATACCATACTTGAGGATATGGTGAAGATCATACCCTCTCAAATTATGAAAAACAACTGGAAATTCAAACCTTATTTGTCGAGAAATATTACATTTTGAACAAGCTGCTCCCAAATATTTTCCAGTAAAGTGATCATGGTCCTTAACCGGTACTGATAAAATCTTATTACACAAATAACAACAAGTTGCCGAAGAAAACGAAAGAATGTCTGAGTCAGTTAATATTATTTTCTTTTTATAATTATTTTGATAAAAGGGTAAAACAGTATTAATTGAAATATTATTTATTTCTTCTAGAAAATTAACTACACAATCATCACCCAGGAAACTCTTGTATGATTTTTCACCTGTAAAATTGTTAATTAAAAGTAAACCGGCTGAAATCGGCATATGTATTTGAAAATGTATATCATCTGAAGGTAAGATAGCCTCAAAATCAGCGTAAAGGACGAAAGGAGGAGTAACAGTTTTAGCCCAATTCTTAAATTCCAAGTTTTTATTTAAAGGTAAAGTATAAAGAGTTGTGCCTAATTGATTTTTATCACAGAACCCTTTATGTTTATTTAATGAAATTATATTGCGAAAACCATTTAGACATCGATGGCACCATATACTTTGAACTCTAGTATCAGTAAAAGAATGATTCCTATAATTTAAAAGCCTATCTAATTTAGTAACAGCGATATAATGATAGGAATCAAGGCTTTCTAATAAAATTAAATTAATGGGTTGTCCCCCAACAACTTTAGAACGATGAATTATTTCGACATAAGGGTGTTTGAAAACTTCAGGGTTAGAAAAATCATTAATTAAATTATTTTCATCATACGTAAGAACATTAATTGAAAGATTTTGATTTTTAGCTTCAAATTTTGGAATGTCACAAAGTTTCATAGGTAAATCCGAAGGTGAAAAGTCAAGCTCAGATGTGTTGTAGCTAAAGGTTTCATTTCTATGATGGTTACCTATATTTTCATGATTTAAAATAGCTAAAATACTGTAAATGAAGCATAAATTATCGGAATTAGCAACATTTACAGTACAATGTTTATTTAATAATGATAATGGTGTTGGAATAAATCCATGACCACTCAGCCGATTTATTTGTGAAAACTTGGTAAGAACAAAATGAATTTCTTTTATTTTATTTATAACCCAGTTACTACCTTTATCATTAATTAATGTTATTTTTTCGTCAAGAAGAGTAGCACCTTCATCTAAAAATGAATCATTCATTATTCTGGCAGAGTTTGAAATGATGAAAGATTGAAATTCTCCATCTTTTTCAAACTCTACATCAATACAAAATTGAATCTTAACAGATCCCATTTGATTGATAACATTATTTAATTTATTAATTAACTGTGTGGGTACTGTAATTAACTTTAAATTTAAATTCGAAACATCCATTCTAACAATGGCATGTGATTGATTTAAATCAAAATTAACAATAGGTGCTATCGAGCCACCATATTGATTAACAGAAGGAATATCAACAGGAAAAACATCATCCGTCTTTGATTAGTCAGAGTCTGAAAGTATGATAGTTTCTATAACTTTAGGAACTTTCGAAGAGCGTGGATTATTAATATTATTATTTGTTTTTCTTTTATTTTTTGTAATATTATTATTATTATTATTATTATTATTATTATTATTATTATTATTATTATTATTATTATTATTATCATTCAATGGTAATTTAAAAATATATTTTCGCTTACAGTTAAACTGTGTTAAATGTTCCTTATGCTTTAAATAAAAGTCGGTATAATTCATTTTATGGGTTGTTTTACACGTGGGGCAAATAAAATAGGTGATGTGATTATAGGTATGAGAATAATAATTCTCCATAATCGTATCACAATTTCCATCATGTTGTGGAGAATTGCAAAAATTTGGGTAAAGGTTACCTGTTATAATAAAAGAAAAATTTAAATATATAAGTATAAAATCATTAAAATAAATCATTAAAAATCGTTAAAATAAATCACTAAACATTAAATTAATTTTACACACAATGAATAAATGAATTTGATTGGTTAATTTTATTTTGAAAATCTTATATAAGTAGTTTAAAATAGTTTAAAATCATAAAATGAATAAAAGTAAATGGTTTTTATATTATGTAATTATTCATTAATTGTTTTTTATAGAAACCTCGGTTAGAAAAGAAGCTATCAAGTTAATTCTTGAGGAAAATTCCATAAATGCTATCAGTTTAAGCAGAAATTTACCAGTAATGTATTTACAATATTCAATGGAATATTTAAAATTTCCAATCATCTATTCATTTAGAGTAAGTATTTTTATTAAAAGTAATATTATTAATAAATTTTAATAGGAACCAACAACATTGAAACAAAGCCTATATAATATGAAAGTTGGTGAAATTGGTGAAATTGATCGAAAAAATATAACAGAGTTATTACGAGCCATCAACAAAGATATTAGTTTTAATGAACAATTCACTTTTATGAATTGTGAAAAAGAATGTAATTATGAAAATAAAAAAGAAAATGAACATTTTATGATTAAAATAAGAATTCAAGGATATAAAGAAGGAAACCAGACTATTCGACCAATTTGGAAAATTATTGAAGCCAAATGTATTTAAATAAAATTTATTTAACTTTATTCGTCATAGTTTTTTATCATATTATTTTTAATTTTGTGTTTAAATTAATAAAATGTTAATATTAAATTTAATTCAAAAATTATCATTTTATAATAGTAAAAATTTAATAGTACTTACATTTAACTCTTTTACTTTTGCGACTCTGAGTTTTAACATTTTTGTTGGTAATTTTTATTAACGAGTTTAATTCTTGAATTATATTATTGATAGATTTCATTTTCTAAAAATAAAAATAAAAATAATTAAAAATATGATAAAAAACTTACTAAAGTTTGGTATTTGATAAAAGTGAATTTTTTAAAAAATGCATTCAGTTATATATTAACAAACATGTAAGTGATTACATGATGGACCAATTAAAATTTAGTTTATAAAACACACTTAATTACATAACATCAAAAACATTTAAATACATATAATCCTCTGAACTTAATCCTTTAAAAGGAATATTACATAATGCATCTTTCATTACATTTTTAATTAAAAAACCATTTTGAAAAGAAACTTTATTCAATAAATTCATTTATTTTTTCATTGTTTTTAACCAAGCTAAACAATGCTGTCCACATGTTTTTGTCATCGGATTTTGATAACGAATTCGATTGTATTCAATTGGCATTAACATTGATTCTAGTTTATTAATTAATATAGGGGATAATAGAAATCCATTGGATCAAATACATTTATTTTATTTGGTTTTACATAAATTGCAAGCCAATGTTCGCCACTGAGATTAGATGATTGAGTATTTACAATCAAAGCTTTGTTAACATCGATATATGGAATTTTATCTAGAGGGAAAACTCCAAGAAAATCTTTTCCCAATAATTTTCTACCAATAGAATCAATCTGAATAGAACTAATAATAATTTAAAAATATATAATTAATAAAAATTCTTACTTCATACTTGACAATTAAAAAATCTCAATCTGGTTTATAGTTCAAACTAATACTGTTCGATTGGAAGTAATTTGAATCTCCTTTTCAAAAACCCCATATACAATTACCGTAACAGATTCAGTTAGGGGTGATCCAAACTTTATATCTAATCTTAAATTTCCACTTTGTGGTAACTGACTTTGGTTAAGATCGAAATCTGGAGCCAATACGAATGTAAAGAATGGATACTTATTTCTAAAATCTGACATACTGATACCACAATTCAAATTTTTATTAAGATATCCCATATTCCTAACAATACTTTGCATATAACTTGTACTATAATTATCATTTTCAAAATCTTGACTATATTTTTCACGATAATCACTTCCTTTACTTAAAGTTATTGACTTAACGTTAAAGTGATCAAACATAGTAAATGTATCTAAAAACGAACCACTAAATCTTTTATTTCCCTGGAAAGTTACAAGGATAAAATTAGGTAATCGCCTATCACCAAATATTTGTTCCTTATAAAAAGAAGAAGATCCAATAGGTAAAGAAAATTCAACAACTTCTTTGCTTCGCATTGGATAAATTGCATTTCTTGTAGCAAGACCTATTTGATGACCCGCTAAAACAGAAGGTTCAACACGAACTCTTCTAACCATTAATTTTGCATCTAGCAATACTATTTTAGGTACAAATTTAGTACATGTCAGACTTTTTTCTGGATTTGTTCTTGTTAATTTAATTTGGACACTAACACCTGGTAACAAATATTTGGGTTGATCAAAGAAATCAAATTGGAGTGGTGAACATAATGAAAATGCTTTTGATTTTGCAATCCATGTTTTTCGCATAAGATCATGTTCAGTGTAACCCATTCCCCTAAAGATGTATGTTTAGTATCTTGATTATAATTTATAATAGTTTCAATTAGAGATTTGTGTGCAAAACTATCATTTGCTCCTTCAATTTTAGTAGAATTAAAAACTAATTCAGCGTCTTTAAAAAGAGTTTGAAAAAAGAAATTGTTTGCTGTTACGTCAGCTTCTTGTGTAATATTTTCACCTAAGCTATTTACAACTTTCAACTGAATATATAACAAAGTATCGTTCAAATCTAAATATTCTGTTTGTGATCCGTTAATGTAAAATTGAATCGAAGAGGTGCCAGCATCAGTTATTGAATTCATTGGGAAAATATCTTCAAATGAACCATGTTCAATCACGGCTTGAGGGGATGGTCTATCAAAAAGACATAATTCAGATTTTGCACTAATCATTTTTCAAATATAGTTCCGAATCCTCTCATTCTTTTGTTTATATGTTTCTTCATAATCTTTCTACGCTTAAGTGTCCCTCCTTTTTGTTCATTTTCATGATTAAATACATCACTTACTTTATTAATAACACTAGGTAAAGTTTGCATAACACTAGGTAAAGATTCTTTAAATTCAGATATTGCATTTGATTTTAAAGCAGGTAAAAAATCAGAATTATTATTTATTACGTCATTTGCCGTTTTCATACCGAAATTGCCTATACGTCTAAGAATAGGTAATGCAAATCTACCTATTGTTTTCAACCAACCGGTTCCATATTGTTTACCTATAAAATATGGTAATTCTCCACCAGATTGAGTACTACTATAAAAATTTACAATGTCAGGATTACTCATTTATTTTACGAAAATGTAATGTAAGAAAAGTTTTATCTTCTTTACCAAATATATATTTTCCACTATCGTCACGAATATTGATTTCTATATTGTTTATATATGTTGATGATACAGACAAATACATTGGGTTTTTCTCTATAATTTGAACTAGATCATCCTTTTTATGTTTTTCAACCCATACACATTTCAATAGAGGTATCAAAACATCACCAACAAGAATAGGTTCAATGATATTTGTATAGATCATCATTTGTTGATTACTTTGAAAATTTCTGGTAAACGTAATCCAACAATAACTTTTTCTGAATATGATTCTTCACTTAATCCCAAACTTTGAGCCAAAAATTTACTAAATTTAACTTTACTGACATCATCTTCCAATTCAATTTTGACTAATCTTCCTTGTTCAATTTCACAAGATTTAAATGGATGTGGATAAAAAGTCATTAATTGATCATTTATTTGTGATAAATTAGTAATGATTAAATTTTCTTCAAATTTATCTGTATACTCGACATCGTAAAATAATTTATAGTTAATCGAATTGTGTCAAACTTTATTTTACGATTATTTGAAGGAATTTTAATTTGATTCATGTTTTCAATAAAATTTATTTCTTTTTTATTAAATCCTAATTTTTGAGCTTCTGCAATACTATCAAATGAAATTTTAAATGGAAAATATTTACAATTAATATTTAAAGTATTTCCATCAATGTATACTAGATGTATAAATATAGAGTCGTGACTAATTGTATATTCATTACTTGCATCGTTATAGTAAAAATATTCATAACTTGTATGTAATGTACTCTTACTATATTTAATATTTGAGTTGTTATAAAATGGAAAATTATTGTATACAAAAGTGAAATCGGTCAGAGCAACTTGCCATTCACCTTCCAAGTAAATAGGATTTTGAAATTCAACATTAAATTTATCAGCTTTATTATTTGGATGAGTAAGAAGACAACTATTACTCGGTAGATTTATGTAAAATTCTTTATTCATTTATTTTTCTAAAATGTATTGATAAATGTGTTTTGGTATCTTTACTAAATTTAATTAATTTTCCACTGTCATCGCGAATATTAATTTCAATGTTGTTTATAGTTGAAGTTGAAATTGGTAAATACATTGGATTCTTCATTTCTAATTGTACAATTTCCCCTTGTTCATAGTTTTTAACCCAAATAGATTTTAATAGAGGAACTCTAACATCTCCAACAGTTATTGGTTCAATAATATTCGAATAAATGAACATTTGTTGATGATGATGTAATAATCTTGGAACTTTATTACCAACGATGTCTTTATCACTAAAAGTTTGTTTATTTAATCCTAAGGTTTTGATTAAATTGTTGTCAAAATATATTTTTGAAATGTTATCTGCAAGTTTTATTTTAACCAATTCATTGTTTTCAATTTTTAGTTCTTTAAACGGAGACGGAATAAATGACATTAAATGTCCTTGTAATTCAGATAATGTGTTTATGAGTAAATTATCTTCAAATATTTTTCAAATATTGTTTTTTCTTCATAACTTATAATTATCCCGAATTGTTCCATAACACCATCATCTGTAAACTTTGGTAATTTTAATCGACAATGATCATCTTCATTAATGACGGATATAGATTTTAATCCAAAACTAAACGCATGTTGAATGTCAGGAAATGTTACTTTAAATGGAACATGTGGACAGACAATAACCAAGTTCTCATATTTTTCAATAAAAACATCGACATCAGGGGTATGTTTAGAATTTATTAATTCATAAGTTTCATTTTGATTATTTATTTTCAAATATTTTACTTCAGTACCACTCTTCATCGTTTCATAACTTAGGTAAGAATTACTATAAAACGGAAATGTTTTATACACAAAAGTAAAATCAATCAAAGCAACTTCCCACTCACCATCCAAGTAAATAGGATTTTGAAATTCGACATTAAAATTACTAGC
The DNA here is from genome assembly GCA_022537955.1 of Schmidtea mediterranea. NCBI lineage: Eukaryota > Metazoa > Platyhelminthes > Tricladida > Dugesiidae > Schmidtea > Schmidtea mediterranea. The sequence goes on along the minus strand of JAKGRZ010000058.1, from coordinate 27,477 downwards.
TTCATTATTAGGAAAAATAAGAGGACAACTATTACTAGGTAAAATCATATAAAACTGGTTTTCTTTCATAATATTTATTTAATTAATTGATTTTCAGATATCCAAGTTGGAGTTTCATATCCATGCCATTTAACATAGTATTGTTTATATTTACCAACATTCTTGGTTTTTAATATCTTTTGAATTCTGAATACAGTAGGGGTTTCTATAACTTGGAGTTCCTGTTCGTAGAATTTTCCACTAACTTGATTGTTTTCATCTTTGATAAAGTACATTACAGGATTCTGATTCGTATCAATTTCTGAGATTTGAAATACTTCATCACTCCAATTGTTGTCGAAATTCTTGATGAATGGAGAAGCACTGATTTTACTTATTCTAACGTGATTACCCACTTTATATTTAGGCTTTTTAATGATAGAATCAGATTGTTGTGATATCCAATTATCCATATTATTCGTTGAATAAACATCAATTGGTCGCATTCCATTTAAACCCCTATGTGGCGAATAATTGTAGCTATAAATTGCTTTCTGTAAAACATTTATCCAGGTTTTATTTCCTTTATATACGAAATATTTTTTCAAGCGATCTCTTAGAGTTCGATTAAATCTTTCCACGTGGGCAGCTTTAAATTGAGAAAATACAGAGTAATGATTTATTCCTTTGATAATTTCTCTAACTTTACTATTATAAAACTCTTTACCTAAAGAATAAATTTAATTTAATTTATTTATTTAATTACATACCCAAATCAGTTTGTAAATTACGAGGTTTGCCATCAATAAATAATTCCTTGATTGCTTCAGCCATTTCATTGGCCGATTTGGTTTTTGTTGGAATAGCACGAGCGAATCGACTAAATATATCAACACATGTCAAAATATATTTGTATCCCTTATTAATTTTAGAGAATGGTATCATTTCCATCAAATCCATTTGCCATAAATCATCAACTCCCATTGTTTTATAACTACGGATTTTGAATTTCTTCAACATTGCTTTATTTAAACTGTACGCCATTTGCCCAGATAACCAATTCTGAGTTTCTTTCTTTGAATTAACTACTTCCTTTGCCAGTTTCCTTACACCACCAAAACCAGCGGGATGTTTTGGGTCTGTCCATACTTTTTCGAGCTTTTTCACCGTGTTTCGATTTTTGGTTAATGTTTCCTTCATTATTACAACAAGTTGTCAAAATATTTAAATCTAAATTATGTTTATCCGGTAATGAATTCTTGGTACCCATTAAGAAGTTAATGATGAAATTGCGCTTATTGCAGATAATACTATTGGAATTAATGCCCCCAAAAATCCACCATTTTGTTTATATATTATTTTTCGCATCAGACGTCGATTCTTAGTGTTTACTAAAGATAAAAGCGATCTTTTATGCTTTTGTAATACAAGTTTTTTAACTTTAGTAATGTTTACATTACCACGAACTACATTAACAATAACTTCAACTAGATCATCTATAACAAATGAAGGAAAATTCTGTAAAATATTCATTCTTTTGTTATTAGGAGCCTTCATCAAGGCATTAAAGTATGGTAGACTACGTTCAACTTTCATATTAAATACATTTTTCATCTAGTTGTTTTGTTTATATTTTAATCCACTTTTTATCTTTAACAATCTTCTTACTCGTTTTTATTATTTTACGTTTAGTAACCCTTTTCTTTGTAACTTTTTTCTTTGTGGATTTTTCACGTTGAACAATAACTTTTTTAAACGTCATTTCAAGTAATTATTTTCATATTTCAATTTTGTTTATAAATCGTAACACCTTTCTCATTGAAAATGTCAGTTCTAATACGTAATTCATCAGGACATTGTTGTGTAAAGTCAAAGAACAAATATCCGTGGGGAACCTTTGTTGCATCTTGAAACGAATCAATTAAAAATTTTCTATCATTGGGATAAGCTTGTCTAGCAAGAAAATCTATAATGGTTGCATCTCTAGGGTTTTTGAAAATAACCAAGTATTGGACATTTAAATTACGAGTTCTATGACTGCCCCCTTGATGAAACAAGTTTTGAGTAATGAAAATAACAGTAACTCCAATATGTCGAGCAATTTTTGTAAATAAATTATTAAAATCCTTTTCTTTATTAGCTTCCTGGTATAGATCATCGATAATAATAACATCGCCTTGATGTAATCTAGATGACCAATTTTTATCAAACCCTTTAATTATTGTCATTTTCAATTTACAGAATTGATTTTGAGTAAGTCCATGTTCTTCGTCAGCTCCTCTATGCCAATATATTTTGTTGAATTTTGATTTAAACAAGTTCGATTGTAATAAATTGCATACAAATAAAGTCTTTCCACAACCACTTGGTCCAACTACTTGATATACAGCATCATTTCTTAATTCCATTTTATTAATAATTATTTATTTAATTGTTTATATTTGTTTTAATTTTTAGAATTACTTGAATTGAAATTATTTGAAAATGTTGAGTAATATAAATTATAAAGGAAGATATTCTATACCTGATATGAAATTCCCATTTGGAAAACCACAACAAGTTGTAGATCGATCAGGTAAGTATCCGATAATATTTTTCAGATCGGGGAAATGTCGGGTAATGGGATGTAAGCAACCTCTAAAAACTGGGGATTTGAAATATAATATACATGATTTACAAATTCAATCAATCACTGTAACAATCGATATTGGGAAATTTATAAATCTATATGAATTACAAAGAAAGGTGAATTGTGTATTTGAACCAGAAATATTTCCAGCATTACGTCTTCAAAAATATAATCCATCATGTGTCAATATATTTTCAAGTGGGAAAGTAGTAATACTAGGAATAAAATCCTTGGATTATAATGATTATGTGGAAAATATTAAATCAGAAATAAATATGTTAATAAATTAATAAATATTTTGTTTGAATTTGTTTAATTTATTAAGTATTAAAAAATGTCAAAAGGTAAATCATGTATATTTAAATATGTATTTTATTTTATTATTTAGTTTATCTCTTTGAAGTAATTTTAAAGAAAATCCAGGAACTTTATCCAAGAATTAAAAATACGTTGGATTATTGCGCACCAGACTTTCTCGCAACAAAAATTGAAGAACTTCTCGAGATTCACTATGACAACGTTCAGGGATCTGGTGACCGATGTGTTGCAAATTGCATTGTTTGTAAAGATAGTATGAGAGTATCATGTTCAGATGGATGTCCATGTTGCCACGATTTCAAACGTGACCAAACAATCCATATATTGTTGGCCGAAATGCGTAAAACATATTACTCGGATATTTTTGATTTGAAATAAAAATTAATCTTTTTTAATCTTGTCAATAAAAATATTTGTATGGATTAAAAGTTTTTTTTTTTTTCATTCATTAAAACAAATAAAATGTTAATAATAATAAAATAATAATATTGATATAAAATAATAATAATAATAATAATATAAAATATATAATTAAATGAAAATAAAAAATAATTATTTAATTCACTTCATTAAAACAAACAATTTAATTTAAAAATATATTATTTAAAAAATAAATAATTTACTTGATTAAAACAAACAATTAAATTTAATAATAATATAATAAAATATAAATAAATAATATTATTGACTTAAACAAATAATTAAATAATAATATAATTAAAATATAAATTAATAATATTATTGACTTAAACAAATAATTAAATAATAATATAATTAAAATATAAATAAATATTATTATTGACTTAAACAAATAATTAAATTTAATATAATTAAAATATAAATAAATAATATTATTGACTTAAACAAATAATTAAATTTAATATAATTAAATTATAAATAAATATTATTATTGACTTAAACAAATAATAAAAGTAAATAAAAATAATAATGATTTTTATTCGAGCAAATATATTTAGGCTTTTTAATCGACAGGCGAATTGAGCCATTTTTGATGGATAATGAAAAAAAAAATACTTAGGCTTTTATATAATATTTTTAGGTTCTCGGGTTTGAACCAATTTTATTCGAAAATAATCATCAGTACGATCAATCATAGGCGATTTAAGCCAATTTTAATTTTTTTTTTTAGGCTTTTAAATCGATAAAAAATACTTAAAGTTTTTTATCATGAATTAAAATTTTTTAAAAATTTTAAATTTGATCATTAAAACAAATAATTAAAAAAAAATTTTTTTTTCATTCATTAAAACAAATAATTAAAATAAAATTTAACACCCCCCCCTAAATTTTTTTTAGGGGGGGGTCTCGGGATTTTTTCAAGCCAAATATCCACGGGGCATAGTCCTCATATCCCTCTACTAAGGAGATCTCAAATATCAGATTCAAGAATTACAAATTCAATCAGTATCTTTGAATATTGACATGGGTTGTCGAATCAACTTTTATGATTTGTCTACCAAAACAGAAAACATTTACGAACAGGAACTGTTTCCAGCATTAAGACTTGTCAAGTATAATCCACTTTATGTGAATGTATTTGCAAGTGGAAAAGTCGTTGTCATGGGGATAAAAACACTGGAATACAACAGTCTAGTACAAGAAATATTTAATTTTATAAAACTTAAAATAATAATCTTAATACCGACGAAGAAATACTAGATTATTTATTAAGCACTTATTGTGTTAAAATAAATTGAATTCTGACGATTGTAAAAATTAAAATTGATCGACGAGCAAGAAGCATACGTATTCGAAACAATTCTGATGAAGATGGAAGAACTCTTTCCGAATATGAAAAACAGGCTTTCGTATTGTGCTTCTGAATATTCAGCTACACGGATCTATCAAATGACAGGAATCAACATCGAAGAAATTGTACAGATGCACTACGAATTAGTTCAAGGAACTTGTTTGAAATGTTTAGATGACTGCATTGTTTGTGCAGATCCCTCAATAGTGACTTATCCATTTAGATGCAGATGCAGCAGGGACTTCAAGAAGAAAGAAGTTGTACATATTTTGTTGACTGAGCTAAGAAGAGCTTACTATAAGCAGATTTGTGATGACGTAAATTAAATAAATTGTGATATTTTTACGCGTTTATTTTATGTGTTTATGTTTTGAGAATTAGTTTTTTATAAAGTTTTTAATTGGTTGAATTATTATTATTATTATTATTATTATTATTATTATTATTATTATTATTTTGAAAATTTAATATTAATTTTTTTTCACATCTTACTTTGAAAATTTTTTATCATTATTAACATGTTTAAAAAACTCATTGTAAAACTTATACTAAAAAATTTCATTGTACGATTACATTAAAAACTTTATCTTTTAAAAAACATGTATAAAAATTTCATTGTAAAATTATACTAAAAATTTCATCTTTAAAAATCAAATATAAAAAATTCATCGATAAAATTATAGTAAAAATTCTATTTAAAAATCATGTATAAAAAATTCCATTGTAAAATTATGTTAAAAATTTTATCATTTAAAAATATGTATAAAAATTGATCGATAAAACTATTCTAAAAATTTTATTTAAAATATTTTATCATGCAATATTGTCAACTCTTTAACTTTAAAAATTCTTACCTTATGTAACTTACCTTTTGACCATCTATTTACTTTTAAAAAATTCTTACCTTATGTAATTTGCCTACTATAACTGCTTTTAAAATTTTCAGCTTTAAAAATTACCCTATGTAACTTAACTGTTAACCCTCTATTTAATTTTAGAAAATTCTTACCTACCTACCATACTTTACTCTAGGCACCTTAATTTACTTAAATTTATTCTAACGCACTTTAAATTACTCTGATGTACCTTAATTTACTTTATGAACCTTTATTTACTTAACTGTACCCTAATGTACTTAAATTGACTTTCGACCCATTAATTTACCTTAATTTACTGTTATGTACTTTAATTTAACTTAATTTACTTTAATATACTCTAATGTATCCTAATGTACTTTAATTTACCTTAATTTACTCTAGGTATTTTAACTTATTTTTATCTAGAGACTAAATTTGCCTATGAAAATTGTGTGATCAAATATTTCAAGTGTTTTTTTAACAAGCCTATAAAATACCCTTGAAATTTTTTTATCGGTAGGCGATTCAAGCCATTTTTATTTTATGCCTATATTTACCTATAGAAAATATTGAGACCAAATATAGCATTGTTTTTATTATGAGTTAAAAATATCGCTGACTATAGCGTGACCATCTTAGGCGATTCAAGCCAATTGTATTTTAGTCTTTTTTTATCGAGAGTCAAAAATTTCCCCTGACTTTAGTGTGATTGAAAAAATTTTGTGGATGAAAAAAAATTTATTCAAAAAAAAATGTACTAAAAATTTGAATTTCAAAAAACAAATAAACAAAAAAATCGCGCCAAAAATTTCAAAAAAATTTTTATCAAAAAAAATTGTGCTCACACAAAATTAATCATCTTGATTACATAATTATGTAATCAAGATAATCCGATATTAATTACGTAACTTTTACCCAACTGAGATGGTAAAATTTATTTATTATTTCTTTTCCGGCCCACGGCCAAAACATAACGCAAGATAGAAAAATTACACATAACCATCGAATTGTGTAAGTGCGGTGTAAGTCCGCCAATAGTTCGTGCTCGTGAAGGCTACGGGGTGAAAACGCAGTAGCTGGAACGTTAATATTGTCCAATTATAGGGGAAATTGGGAGGTGGGGAAGTAGTTTTTGGCTGCTCCTTCGCCATCCGTTTCCTGAAAAATAGACCAAAAATCTTTAACAATCGGCTAAAAATCACTAACACTGAGTAGTCCAGTGGGCACTCATGAAATATAATATTAACATACATAGATCTTAGGGAAAAAGAAAAGGAAATGGTAGCGGGGAAAATAGTGAAATCGTTGCAACAGTTAAAATGAATAGCCATCGGAAAAAGATTAATCCGAACGACTAAAATCATGGAAAATAATGCTTTAAATAATATATAAGAATTAAATAAATGATGTTGAATTGAGACGGAAAATATGGGCAGAACGCTGCGCAAATTTTCGGAAATAATTGAAACTTTTATCATAAAACTGTAATATAAGGGTAGAACGCTGCCTACATTTTCCGAATCAACTAAAATACTTATCAAAATTAGCAAAGTAAAAGTAGAATTCGGCTCAATAATTGATAGAATATCCGGATAAGACCATAAAATAAGGGCGGAACGCTGCTCAAATTTCCTGAATCTAATAAAATACTTATCGCAAATAGTAAAATAAAAGTGGAATGTTGTTCAATTGTTAGTAGAATATCCTATAAAACTGTAAAATAAGGGCGGTACACTGCTAAAATTTTTCGAATTAACAAAAATACTTTATCGAAAACCGGAAAAATACAGATGGATTACGGCTAAATTTTTATATAAGAAAAATATTTTATAAAGCTGAGGAATAAGGAAGGATCCCTCGTAAAAACTTGATAATAATAATGATAATAGTAAGGATAATGGTAATTATAATAATAATAATAATAATAATAATAATAATAATAATAATAATAATAATAATAATAATAATAATCATGGTACTTATAATAATAATGATAATAATTATGATAATAATAATAGTAATAATAATAGTAGTAATAATAATAAATATAATGGTAATTATAGTAATAAAAATAATAATAAAGGTAATAGTAGTAACAATTAATAAAGGTAATATATAAAATAGTATCAATGATAAGGCTAGTAATAATACGTAATAGGGAATATTGTGGTTATAACAGGGATTAGAGTAAGAGAGATACTGTGAATATTTAACATAACAAAGGGTTTACAGGTCAAAGAATAATCATCAACACGGACGACGATAAGAAGGACTATAGGAATGGACATAACAATGAATGATATGAGAGTATAGGTTAACATTTGAAAGAGAGTGGAGAGTAATGGAACCTAAAAATCGAAATCCAGCACAGGCCTTCTATCGGCAGCTCGTTGGACCCATGGATCGTTCGGTCAATTATAGCATTAGTAATAGCGCTCACTTTTTGCGGACGATCCACCCACTCGAACACAGTTCCAACGTTGCTTAACAACGGGTGCCGAGTGGTAAGCGAAAGATATTTGTATGGGGTTGTCTGGATAACAACCATATAGTTTCAAAATATCAACACCCAGAAACCCACCATAACTAATATATATATATATATATATATATATAAATAATTAAATTAATTTGGCAACGATTTAATTAAAAGATAACGCCAATAAAAAACTTTTCGTACGATATATTTCGATAGCATAACTATCATCTTCAGGTACTCAAAACCAACTAAAAATATTATGAATTAACATTTAATTTAAACAAATTACTTTTTATTAATTTAATTTTGTAATAAATAAATATTTATAAAATATATTCAAATCACTTTTTATTAATTTAAAATTTTCATTTATATTATAATTTATTAAAAAATTAATGTAATTTAAAATTTTCAATTATTTTAATAATATTAAAAAAAACATGATTTAACATACGTAAACTATTTAAAAACATTCAAAACATTCGTAGTCACAGCACTTTCCACATTAATCTTTGGATCCAATGACCTTATCAGCAATGCTTCACATATAATTATTAAAACTTCTCAACAAATTATTAAATAATTATTAAAACTTCTCAACAAAATTCTAAAATCAGACATTCCTATTTCAGTTTTACAGCCTCTATTGTGCTCACTAATATTGGTCAAACCCTTCAGATGATATTTTTCTTATGAACTTATCGGAAGACTTAATATAATTCCAGATCCATATGAAGATTTTTATAAAATAACTTTTGTTTAAAATATGTTTTTAATGTTTTAATTAGTTTTATTCCCAACTTTGCAATAGTGCAAATAATTTTATGTGTTGAGTAGATTTATTTAAGCCTGTTGCTTTTTATTATTTTTATTTTCCAGATCTTTTCAAATCTTTCCAGCTACGTTCAGCACTGGTAACACTTAAAAGACATGTTTTAATAATTTGGAAAAACTTATGAGTGATTGGATATTGCACCTCTTCACATAAATCAAAAACAGCAAAAAGATTAGTAGGCAGTGATTATATTCTGTCATCTTCCTTCCTCCTCATGCATTTGCACTGCCATAGTTCAACTTCCGATTTTAATTCAGTTGCAGGTAAGTTTTGGATGCTAAATCCAAGAATGACGCAATAGACATTACTGATTGCAGAAACTGTTTTTCCGACACTTTTATGATTCAGTTAAATAATATTTTCTGTCATCAAAGAATATATTTGGATACATTGCAAATTTTCTTTGCAAAAACGTGTATTTATGTCTAATATCAGTGCATCAAGTAGAGAGATGTAAATTGATCGCCTGTAACATTATTCCAATGTATCCGAAGGTATATTCTCCTGGTATGTCTGTCGTTGCACTATTATTTTGTAGGTAAAACTACCATCTTTTTTAATTATTTGTTTTTCTGCTGATCTAAATATTTCAGCAAACATTTCTTCGCAATTTTCTCATTTTTGTCTTAAAACAATTAACAGGTCTTTAATGCAAATTTTTGGTTCATGTAAGTCTAAACTTTTCTTTTGAAACAATTGACTGAGTCCATTTGTTAGAGAAAACACATACACAACATAGCCTAAAGACACAATAAAAGCACTTTCTCTAATTGATGATAATAAAGTTTTTTTCTTTTGATGAAGTTGTTCTGCCATTTAATTTAGATTTATTATACAGTGCGTCAATTATTAGTGGAAGTTCAACACTAAACGTCAGCAAACATATCATTTAACACAGCGTGTTGTTCGAAAATGTAAGTAAATTAGGCTTATTGAGTAGATTGTTAAAAGGTGATATGGAATTTAATAAAATTGTCTGGTGCGAATTTTAAATCGGACTATTGAGATTCTATATATGACGTCATTACATAAATCGCCCCCTTACTAGATGGTCTGGATCCGCCACTGTATTTTATCGAAAGTTTTGGAATTAATATCATTTTAATATAATTTAGTCTGATTTTATCCATTATATCCTTTACAAATATTTATTCAATCACTCCCAATTCTAGCTGTTGCCAATTACTTTTTAAAAAATTTTTATTTTCAATTTTCTTAATTTCGTTTTCTTTTTAGAATATAAAAGAAATTATTGATATTTAGTCAAAAAAAGTAATAAAAATTATGGAAATTATTTTAAATATTGCATATTTTTGAATATTTTGTTTCAAATGTTGCGTAAATGTAAAATTTGTCATAATAAATCTTTGTCCCTTTGAACTGGAATACTCAAAGTAATATAATGCGGGAATGAAATGTAATAAATAATTTACAATTATTTATAGAAATGCAGGCAGCTTTTATATTATTTACAATAATATTCACTAGTAATATTGCCCAGACATAAGAATGGTCTAAAAATAACATAAATCATTTAGAACAACCATTTAAAAAGGCATGCCTGGATATTAAAACTCAATCTATAATATATCAAACTGTGTGGTCAATTTGAGCTCATTAAAACAATGAAAATAAAATTTCTACATAGATTAATTCTGATAAGCAAGGTCAAAAAACAAAAAAATATATTAAAATTGTTTTTCATACCAATAAAATCTTAAAACTAAAAACTTTTGTTTATCAAAAATCTGTATTTTCTAGGTGTGATTCTCAACCTGTTCGCCTAGGCGAGAGACTTTCGGCGATTTGCCGCAAGAAGTTTAGATATTATTTAATCTTGCTAGGGTTTATATAAATCTAAACAAATTCTTAATTGTCTATATTTTCCCATTAATTTTCTTTATTGATTTCTTATCTCAATGGTGAATGTTTTACTACACAGATTTTTATTTCAGTTTTTTGGATAAAAGATAACAACAATAAAAAATTAATAAGAATTACATTGCATACAACTTTGATGACATAAGGATTGCTAAGTTTACAAGATTCGTTTAGTGTGCTACAAGCCAAAAAAGGTTGAGAATCACTTTCTAGCTTCGGGCATCAATCATCAATGTCCATTGAAAATTATATGAAGCCTAAAAAAGTAAGTTACTAAAAACAAAGAAGTTCGATGTAGCTCTTCAATAAAAATACGCACTTTAAGACTTTCAGCAATTTTCACATCACCATAAATTTACCAATTAGTGAAATATAATGCGTTTAACGTTCTTCTTATACTCTTTCTTATCATGGGCAACCGCAGGATTTTTCCAAGATAGGGGAGCATTATTCTTGAGACTAGCCAATCTACTTGGTCATACAATAAATTGAATTTTTGTTTTAAAATATTTCATTTTTTGTATAATACTAGGTTGTGTAAAAAGTTCCCGGGCAGTTTTGTATTACAATTGTAACATATAGAATGACAATGAAAGCAAACATGATTAACGAACCGTTTTATTCCTCAAAGTAAAGGCATCCATTGTCTATAACAAGAGTTTATTAACTTAAAACTTCCATGTATGCAAAATGCATTGTAAATTCGCTTGCTGCTGCGATTCTGGAACCTTTTGCACGATTTAGTATTATACAAAAAATGAAATATTTTAAAACAAAAATTCAATTTATTGTATGACCAAGTAGATTGGCTAATCTCAAGAATAATGCTCCTCCTCCTTGGAAAAAATCCTGCGGTTGCCCATGATAAAAAAGAGTATAAGAAGAAACGTTAAATATTACGTTAATATTAGATTCTCTAAATAAAAAATTCTAGGAAACCCTTTCAGAATTGTAAAAACCTTCATAAATACACGTAACGACAGTTAAAATAAGAATATATAAACACTATAAAAGGTTCGCATGAAGTATATTGTAGCTAAATCATGATCACTACCTAAATAGAAATTTCAGGAGACGGAATTTTCAAAAGTCATTTATGAAGGACAATGACATAATCCTGATGGATCCTCAGCGTATACAGTCCTGAGTTAAGACAAATAGAATTAATGTATAAATGATAACAGATAATCAACGGAAGTGAACATATTTCTCATAAGAAACCCGTTTGTCAGTCATGGTTGAACGCAACCATGTTTTGAGTCTCCTTAGCATACTAAATGATCGCTCTACTGTGCCATTTGTAACTAAAACACAAAGCTACTAAAATTACTTGACAAATAAAGGGAAAGAAGTTCACAATGGAAAAGATATTAGTCCATAGTCTGTAAGTCCTGTCATTTCAATGCAAAGTAGAACCAATTCATGGCTTCAGTTTTTCGAAGTTTTCAATATAATACGCTTTGTTGATGGTAACCAATTTTACTTTGAGGTCAACACGGTCCAAAGTTCCCATTTTCGAAAGATAGAATTAAAGTAGAGAAATCTAAACAGTGTTTTCGTCAGAACTTCGGATCATCATGGACGTTATTAAGGAATACATATAAGGGGCATAAATAGATTTTAGGAAATGTTCCTATGGATCGGAAGACGGAAGATTAGTGCGGTGTATTGATCTTTAACATGTATAAGACACTTCAATATAAACATGTAATTTTTCCACCGACTCAATCAGCGGTACAATATTTTTCATGGAAATCCAACTCTGAATATTACCTATGAGCGAGACATATCTGGCGAAGATTACTGACATTAGGTTGAACTTTAAGCAGATCTATTTGTATGGCTTGAACATGCTGTGGGACTGTGGGAGTGAAAATTATGATGAGACAAATGAGGAAAGTAGAATAATTGTAGGTACAATGCAACTGATGAGGTTCTTGTTATCTATTAGAGTCTTGATGAGTTTGTCTAATAATTGGACAAACTCATCAAGACATTCGTCCTACTTAAATACTATAGGACGAGCCTAAAGGATACAGAATATATATATATATATATAGATATATATGCGGGAGATTTCTGAAGAAGATCACAAAGTCACATCAATCCCCAAATCCCATTCCAATATGTATGACAGCAGAACAGTATTGACAATATTTCATTTGATTGTATATTTTGATCAAACAATAACTATTTAATCAATCCTGTTTTATTGATATTTTAACCTCAAAAGATATTGAGACCTCTACACTTTTGTATTTTGAACTCAATATTGCGTATCACCTAGCAAAAGCACATTCGGTATCAAGGACTTTGGACTCTCATGGAAGTACTTGATTATTTTCTTGATTGTACCAATTGTGTTGCATATCTCCGAAACTGAAATAATGTCGTTGATGATTAGGTCTAAGCAATGAAAAATACAATGGAAAAATGCTGATTTGAAAGACATCTTTGCTTGAAGTTTTGCCATGTGTCCTGTCATTGTTGAGAAATCGTCATGGTCTGATACATTCACAAATCACACGTCATTTGACAACTGTTTCCTTCGCAATGTATCAACGGGTTTTTTTTAGCTAAGATGGAGAAATCAGTAGATAAATTTGCAGTTGACACTAGCTTCCTTTGGAATACGTCTTTACTGTTGTTGATCAACTCCTTCTGGGTTCTGAATGACGTGTTGCGTGCATTTGTTAGAGCTGCCTTCAAATGGTCCTGTAGTGTTTACTCACAAGCCTTGAAAAGTATCCGAGGCTCTGTAGAACATAACTGCTACACCTATTTTCAAAGATTAGGCATAATCTACTTACATGTGTGGAATTCTAATTTTGAATTGAATAATTTATTATAGAAAAAATAAACTGAACATATAAACACAACACATAGCAAAATATTGCACAAATTTTATTTACCGTGACATAAAAACTTTGGTGAGAAATCGTGAATGTTCGATTTAGATTTACTTCTTAGCCTATATTATAGATTGAGTTTAATCATTGAAAATAGGTGTAAAACCGAGTATCAAATCGCGCTCTTGTAAATTTGTGGCACACATTGTGGAGGTGATTTATTTAATAAAAGTGTTAAAATAAACTCCAGATTGCATTATTTATTTATAAATATGTTGGAGTCAAAAAGCGTTTAGACTAGAACAATTATCCACTACTGATCCTAACAGTATCCAAAAGAAAGCTCTCTTTTGCTGATCACCAGAATAGCATCCTTTTATCAGACAGAATGTCAAGATTTGACTATAAGATTGGCAGATAATACATATTTAATTTTGCCCGATCCACTTGGCTACAGGATATAATATAAATTTAGAAAAAATTTCAGGAACAGAAATGAATTGAGCTGATATATGGAAAGATTTTATTCAACGCTTTATATGGGCGCCACCCGGGAAACCTAATGTGCGTTAGTAACTATAAGTGAAGTCAAAGTAATTCAAATATATATAACTATTGCGAATGTGAATTAAAATAACAAAAATTATTTATTATAAATATTTTATCAATAATTGAGATTGTAGATAAAATTGGATTTTAAAAAATATAATAAAAAATAGTTTTCTTTTATTGGGGGGGGACACATTTACACAGCCAAGGTAATATCTACTTGTCACTTTTGATTTCTCACTTGTCAAAACTTGTCAATAGTTGAAAAAGGCTGTGTCAAAAAAATGTGTTAAAAAAATATATTGATTTGAAAATTAAATGAAAATAAATTAAATTGAATTTTTAATTAGTTAATTCATATTCTTGAATTTATACCCATCATGGTCCTCTATAAGTTATAAATTTTTAATACATTTGTTACTTGTACACATTATCATCTTTCCACCTTCCTCGAAAACCGATAGTTTTAGACCATCAATTCAATTAATTAATTTTAATTGGTTTTTGTAACTTAAAAATACTTACAAGATTCAGTGTGGAGTTTTTGATAAACGACTGAATCCAAGTTACAAAGTAAAGAGCTTATAAGATTTTTGTGTACATCAAACTGACTCTATAATTAATTTAAAATCCAAATAATTTACACCGAAACCGAAGTCTTTTGGACCAAGTGACATTGTCAAACGTAGTGAAAAATATAATATAATAGTGAAATATATATATTATAATTTTACGGAAATGATAATGTCAATAAATCAAACTTGTTTTTTTTCTCCCAACCTATTTATTATTAAGCATTATTTTTTTTGCGCTTACCAGGATCAGATTTTTAGTGCTGCTCATTAATCTGTCATAAACTTTTTCCTAAACGCTTCTATGACTATTTTAATTTCTATCATCCATGCATCAATGGTAAATATTATGTTGGTAATGTATATAGTAATAGAAAACCAATGAATCGTTGAACTCATAGTTTCTACTGGCCGGACTTATATAGGCATTGTCACAGTTGTTAATATAAATGAGAATAAAATGAAATAAGTTAAACATTTATTTTATAAACTTAATACAACATTACCGTTAAAATTACCTTATATACAAAAATAACTCACCACTCGTTATTATAAATTGGTGACCGAAATTCATTTAAATAGCAAACACGAAGTCGTCTACTAGACTAAAACTGAGAGAATAGATGAATGAAATTTCAGCGTTGATTTATACTGATTTTAAATCTGTGTCGCGATTGGTCGGCACTGTCTTTGTATTCGTCGGCACTTGTTCTTACTGGGTTTTATTCTTTCTTGGTTTAGAGAATGTTATCACCAGGAGTTTGAGAGATTGTATACGATGTGATGGGGTCAAATTTGTCTGCTCGGCGATGTCTCTATTGAGTAGTTGGTCGTGCGATTCCGACTCTGAATATCTATACCATGATACTGGACTAGTCTACTATTATCATTCTCTGTGCACTCATCTCGACGATGAGATCGTCACGTCACTCGACCAATTGTTAGACTTTTTTATTATATTCTTTTACTTTCCTCAGCTCGAACCACGTACCTTTTACTTTGTTTAACTTAGGTCACAAATGAGCAAATTTCGCTTCAAAGTAAAACTCACTGGATCTTCAAAATTAATGACGACTCTCGCGATCAGGTTTTTTTATTCGCTATGGAGTTTTCATCAGGTTCCGGTTAATCTTGTATAGATGAGATAAATGATGTTGGTGGCCGAATGTTAGAGTTCAGCAAATAGATGAAGATTGTACGATGTATACACCAATGGTATATGTGGTTGTCAGTTCAAGAGATTTCTTGTTGATATAACGAGCAATTTGGACGATGAAACCCTTATCACGGTGAAATCTGAATTATAAGTGGGTTTGATCTAAATATTAAGATAATATAATTAAAACTTTTGGATATATGTTCATTTCACACTCCATGCCACCACATTCACTCTGTTACACATTCAGTTATGTGACTGGTTTTATTACATTCATTAGAGCCCATTTAAATTGTTATGGTAGTTTCAATGTTTAAACCGTAGTGTCAGCTTTGTAGTTACCGGTTTGACATGTCAGTGTGTTAAATTTGTCAGTTCTTGAGGTAAAGTCTTACTGATAGTAACTTCATAGCATCAATCACTACATGTTTACCTATTACAAAAACTCGTGGTACGTTCGAAAAATAGAGATTATATCATGTTCTCATCTTAGTCACTACTTTACTGCATCCAAAATTGCCTCACATTTACATGAAAGGACAAGAGCCTCGCTCCTAAAATTATATCGAAATTTCTATTGCCTCATATTTGAAATACAGCAGAATTTTCGAGCAAGAACCCCACAACCTCTTCCATTCTCCTGAAACTCCGCAATTCCAATATAATTTTTATTCATACTGATATGAGCAAACGTTTCCGTTGGCCCTCAATTCATTAATTTTTATGACCCAGACTTTCTTATGGACTTCTCACTAATTTAAAATTATTTTATACGTCTTCAGAGTTTCATGTGCGTCCGGTTTCAACCTTTTTTCCTTCAAAAATATTGATTTTTACATTTGTAACAATTTATATTTTTTCATCATCTGATATAATTATTGAATTGATTATATTTATTAGTTATATTTTACAAACTTAATCAAATGATTTAAATAAATTTATATCAAAATAATATGATATTAATCAATTATTTATGCACTTTTGTGCAACCCTAACAACAAGAGTTATCGCGGTATTTATTATTATCTATCCCTTGAGATTGAAACTGTTAAAAATGAAACAAACATGCTAATAGATGAAAAATCTTATAAGAACCGTCAAAGCATTACATATAAAAATACTATATTAAGAGTCAGCTCAGAAATATTAGTGTAACTTTGATAAGTGCCAACCTAAGAATTTCTCGAAATACTTTTAACAGTTGATACTAATTTCCCAGATTTGACAATATATTTTCTTCCTTTCTTTGATGTTGACGTATTCACTGTCACTGAAAGCCTACAAATGAAATTAACATTTTTTTATTTCACTGTGAAAATACCACCCCCCCCCCATCTTAAAATGTTGTGCACAAATAATTGTGAGTGCCTCTGAATCTGGACGTGTTAGTAACTTACATTTTTAAAAAAGTAAATTATTTTTACTCTGACATTAAATGTGTCTTCAAATTTGAAAATAATAATGTAAACATTGCAAATCACAGAACACTAAAAACCAATAAGAAAAAGAAGTAAACTGACTTAATAGTAACTCATTTTTTAAGAAACTTTTTAATAAGAAAAAATATAATTAATTGGCTTCAGTGAAATCCACTGAAAATTAATTAAAGCGTGAATCGAAAAAAAGCAAACTCGGGTAAATACACAATACGGTCGGCGGAATCCCCAAAAAACCAATCAGCAATTAAAAATAGGGAAGAAAACAATAAATTACTCGAAAAATAAGGGAATATTTTGAAATATGAATTGCCTATATTGAATTATTTGTAAAAGTTCCAAACGTCATGAAATATGAAAAACATTCAAAATTTATTGTAAATAATTTCAAAACATTCAAAAAAAAAATTTCAGAAAATTCAAACAAATTAATAAATAATGTCATTATTGTTAATCAAATATTAGGGCGCCACATCTAAGGGATACTGTATAACCGATGACTTCATAATTTCTGATATACCAACCGTATGAATATTTACTATCTGAATTTGATTGCAATTTGGAATAAGCTATTCTATGATCACATTTTTCACATGACGAATTTGTAATCTAAATAAACATCTTCAAAAATGATTCTTCATGTTAAAATTATTTTCAGAATAATTTCAAGTATAAAATATAAATAAACAGGAAAGCCATTTCGGCAGTTTTTATTCATTGGAAATTTTCAACGTAAAATAGATGCTGATCACGAAACTATGAAATTGAGATTATTTTCCCATTGAATCTTTATTTCCCTTTTGCTTCTTTTGTTGACTCGTCATACGAAATTGCAATAATTAAAACAAATTGAAAAACATTCACTTTAAAAATTTATATTTACAATTAAAATAAATTTTAAGATATTCTTTCATTAGGCTAAATTGAAGTTATCCGGCCAATTGTCGTGAGAGAAACCCCCAAATGTCACTCCATATGCCCCTTGTATAGAATGAATTGATGAAATTTATTTATTTCCAGCTTTTTCTTTCACAAAAAAATCGATTTTCTTCAGTTTTTCAGTGCAATTTAAGTGAAGATGAAATTCATAAATACAGTAAACTAAATCCTGAGGGACGCCGGGTTGTAAAATTAGTAAATAAAGCGTATAAATAAACCAGAATTTTATAAATTAATTATATATTCATAATCCACCTAAATTGTTGTTAAAAATAAATATTTTAAAAAAATTTAAATTTATATTGATTTTAAAATTTATCATTGTTTTTCTTCCAGATAAAAATTTCAAAAATAATAATACCATATTAAAATAACTTTTAAAGTTTGTTGCTCCAATAAACTTGAGCATTGCTATACAAAGAGCATCCATTTCATGGAAAGGGTCTGGCATACCACAACTGAAGTGACCAAGTAAATCTTCATTATTGCTGATTGATACGTCTGATCTCGGGTTTCCCACATAACCAAATGGCAATCTGTATTTGTTGTTTACTCTGCAACGAAATCCATGTTTATGGAAATTGTTGATGTTAAAATTTACATTACTAAGAAAATAATTATCACCGATATTGCTTATCTTAAATCGTTTAGAAAACACTGACATCTTTTTACACGGAAAATGTTTACAAAATTATGTAAATAATGATATCATAAACGTATTATACAGGAACACTGCGCAGTCATTTTCAGCATTATAAACAAATCATCAATTCGAGAACAAATACAGCTCTTGAAATTATAAAAAATATTTTATAATTAAAAATGTAAAATAATTAGATGTAATTAAATGAGACAAAAATATATGTTATCAGTTATGGAAATTTATAGGAACCCAATTGTTAGAATGACAGTGATATAAGAGGTTAAATTTAATGAGCATGAACGTATTATACAGCAACACTGTGCAGTCATTTTCAGCATTAAAAGAAATCATCAATTCGAGAACAAATATAGTTCTTGAAATTATAAAAAATAATTTAAAAAAATATTTTCATAATTAAAAATGTAAAATAATTAGATATGATTAAATGAGACAAAAATAAATATTATCAGTTATGGAAATTTATAGGAACCCAATTGTAAGAATGACAGTGATATAGAGATTAAATTTAATGAGCATGTCGTTAAAAAGAAGATAAACATCTCGCTAATTACGTTAATCTCACTGTTCACTCTATCTACTCACTTTTGTCTATTCTGCATCTTTTTTCATAACAACATATTTTATCTATCCACAAATTGTTTTTGGCCCAAAATTTTTTTGGCCACCTTTGATCTATTTTCTTATATTTTCATTCTAACAATTAGAGTTGTGGTTTCCTTCTGAACTCATTGTTTTTTAAAACATCCATTAATAAATAAATATATATATATATATTTTTATCCAAAGTTAAATAAATTAAGTTCAAGAATATTCAATATACAGTCATACCTCAGTTAACGCTATCTCATTTAGCGTTGTTTCGCCACAGCGCTCTTTTTTTCGAAAAATAAATTATTTTAATTTTAATACGTCCTGCGCTATAAAACGAGGAGTAATGAACAATTTATCACCCTACATGGAAATTGTAAAAGAAAAAAGAGCTATTTAAGCAAGGAACCTTAGACAAGTTTTTTAAAAAATCATAATTAAATATGAATTTAAACCTTTATTTTGTTAAATATACTTTTATATTTTTTTGTTTTTATTGGAATTTTTTTTATTGAATCCTACTTTATTTTCTAATTTTTAAATGAAGAAAAAATGAAGCAAAAAATCATGTTAAAATAAAAATACCATCTTTTTTATTTTTGCCTTCAAAGTATTAAAAAATTAATAAGGAAAGTAACCCCATATTTTAATATAAATAATACCTCTTTTAAAGCTGTTTCTGTTAACTCTCAATTTTCAGGAACGCATTATGACCGCTAAATGAGGTATGCCTGTATATATTTATATATTTATATGCTCAGTAAAGATTTCATTCATTCATTCAACTCAATTATATGATTTTTTATTTATTATTATTACTTTAAATAATTTTAGCATTTTTGAAAGATGAAAAATTAATTATTAACGTATTGGATAGAATTAATTTTTGATCTTTTGAAAGAATGAAAATACTTAATAATAATTAATAACTATTTTTAATGCAATAAAGCCATATATGGATAGAATTAATTTTTGATCTTTTGAAAGAATGAAAATACTTAATAATAATTAATAACTATTTTTAATGCAATAAAGCCATATATGGATAGAATTCGAGGTCGCTATAAAAATAAGGAGCTGTGTTTATCAAACAATATCAATATTTAAATGCATTGTGTAAAAAACATAAATCTAAGATACATCGTTGTATTGTAATCAAAATGAACAAATTTTTGTTATTAATTAGTTATTTTATTATAATACTAGCGTAGTATTTGTCGATCATTTTATCGTATAAATAAGCCGATCAACCTAAGCCTAATATTAATAGCTTTGTCATATGTCGGAACAACTTGTTAAGGATTAAGCGCAATTTTTACTTGGGAAAAATATTATATTATAAAGACTTATGATAATCCGCAATTGTAAAATTTATAAAGATAATACTTTAACTCTTCAAATATTTTGCGAAAATCATAAAAACACTCAGTTTCAATTCTCATATTCTTGTATCGGAATTAATATACATGATAGTCTTGAATGAAAATTTTTATTAATTGGAATTGGAATTTTGAACTAAAATATGGAGTTGAGGAAAATTGTATTGTAAAATAAAAATTGTGACATAAAATTTTGAATTGAATGATATAACAATGTTTGAGATTAGAAGGAATTTGTATTCTAAATGGGTTAAGCGCCAGGGGCAAATTGTCCCTATGGACCAAGATACATTTTGAAAACACGGAGTTTTGTTTTGTATAAACAAATTGAAACCTTGTCGATTGAAGTATAATGGTGCAACGGGCACACGTGATCGCCATAGTCCTGGGGCTGATATAGTTACGTGGAACCATTTGTATCGTGCGTAGCGGTAACAAACAAGTTCAAAAAATTGAACACCGTGAAACAACGAACACGCTAAATGATGAATGCGTGGTCAGTTATAATGACCGCCATAGCCTCTGGGTACAGTGTTCCTGGCGGTCATTATGACTGCTATAGTGCTAAAACATTTAAAAATTAGTGTTCAAGGTACACCTACCAAATCAAGAAATTTTAGAGATACACCAAAGAAAAAACCAATGTCTATTTAGTATTTATTTATTATTAAAATCAATATAATATGAAAAGATGTTTAATGATAAATGTGAGCCTACTTAACTGAGCACATGCTATTAAAATTTGGGGCAATCGTTGATAAGGCTGCTCTCATCTCTTCGTCGACCGTCCGTAGGCGAACTCTTTTTTGTATTTAATCGTAATGAGAATTGAAAACCCAAATTCGCATAAGTAAGTCATGGCAAATGGTAAGAGAATTGCAATAGCACTGTTTGAAAGCAGCGAATACTCCTTTTTTATCAGTAGCTAAAAATGCGCTAGCTCTGTTTCGGTAAATTTTAGTTTTAATGTTCAATAAGTTTCGATCAGCGCATTATCTTCACAAAACTTGAAATTTTTCCACGACACACCAACTAAAAACCACGGTACACCAGTGTACCGCGGCACACACTTTACGGAACACTGTATTAACCTATACATATTTGACTTAAACCCTTGGCCCAATTTTGGCTAAAAAACTTTTATATAACCCTTTGAATTGTATTCAATTTTCTATATCTTCTAATTTCTAGTGTAAGTGGTGTTGGACATTGGACACAGGAAATGGGAATTATTCCAAGTAGAATACAAATGAAATAATCAATAATATAGACTGGATCGCACAATGGCTGACTAAACAGGTAGCTTAGCGACACTTGGTCTCCATACAACACTGATTATTAAATCAAAAAGTTCGCAGATGTTTAGTTTACAATCAACATTATTTTTAGACTAAATAATAGACTTTCAAATAAAACGAAAATAAAATAATATATATTTACATCGGCTGTCAGTGATTTGATTGTTTTTTTTAAAAAACCAGAGATCATTTTAACTATTATAAAAGGTATATCAAAGATTTGTCTTTATTTGATAAATGTAATATTTAAATTAAATTTTAAAAAAAACAACTTTTAAGTTAAAGTACAGAAACTGCTCTATGTTCAAAAGGGAGCATCACGGTTATGCTAAGGAGCCTAATTACTGAGCTAATTGGATAATCCCTATTTTACGAGTCAAGTATAAAAATGGCTCCAAAAATTAGTATATACTTCTTTTTAAACCTTTATAGTTCATAATGTTTTTCAATTTAACAACAATTTTTTGACGTGTTATTTTATGTGAATAAAAATACTGCATTTTCTTTCTGGATCGCTTAGTCATAAAGTTGATTGCTAAAAAATAAATCCCTTACCACCGATAGGGTGGCACCAACTGGTGCGCTACCAGTTTACTGCAAACCATTCCCAATGTAGCGTGCGTTCTTTCAGCGATGCCACCGTCTCTTTTTATCTCTGCTACCCTCTCCTTTGTAAATAACTGAGAAAATTCCTGCTAAAATGTTGACATAAATACCGCGTTAAAATGTTAATTTATAATTAAAAAATCAAAAAATTCTTATATAATGAATTTCTTTAATAAATATTGTATAAATACAATTTAAAATTTATTCCATAACTAGAGCTGTTGCAAATTTGCTTGGTTTGAAACCACAATAAGATAAGATTATATGATAATTAAAGTATGCTATAATATTAAAAAAAATTATCAAGCAAAATAAGGTAAACAGTTATGGAAGGTTCATAACGAAAAGTAAGGCTGAAGCCGAATTTAACTACCTTCAAATCCTCGATCATATTCCTGGTAAACGATGACCAAGAAGTTACAATTTACCAAATCATTCACATTGACAGCTATTTATTAAATGAGGTTTTGGTAACTTATTCTTCCCCTTGGTTTTAGGGTTGTCCCTTGACTAGTTTCAAACTTAGTTAATCGCATAGTTTTTATGAGAAAATTAACGAAACATAAAATGTTATTTTTTACAAATATTATGACTCGCGAGGGAAATAAATTAAGTAAACACCTTGAGTAAATATACCCATTTATGCGTTACGAAACATTTCGTCTTCGGCATTCAGACAATAATTGTAATATTCAATCATGCAATCACAATTTAACCAAACATGACAATTATATAATTTTATAATTATACTTTCTTAATTTCGTTACAATTTCGACAAATAGTAATGTAGGGCCACAACTTTATGTGGTACAATACTGCAAATATTATAATGCTACGCAGATTTGATTTTTTATACATTAGTTCTATATTTCCAATTTGTGGTCCTTTTTATTTATAATTCTTTGCAGATAATAGATAGAGTTTTATCAAACACTGATGAAACATTAAAATAGGAAATAAAGGAAATCATAATATCATGCTACAAACTACAAAAGCAAAAATAAGCCGGTGTTTATCATTTGATGCAAGATCTAGATTCTAGATCATTATTTTACTACTAAACTAAAATAGAGTTAAAAAATAATTATAAATATTTTATTTATTAAATTTACAAATTCTTATTTTATAATTATATTATGGAAAAATAAAAATAAAAATTATAAGAACTTCTTTTGGTTTTCACCTTTGATTTCTTTTCATTTTTCAATGACATTAGGAATTTTTTTATTTTTTTGACTATGCTATCGATGTGTAATTGATATCATTACTGATTCATAGTCAAAAAATAAAAAATGCTTAATGTCATTGAAAAATAAAAATTAATTATTTGAAAATTAAAATATAAATTTCGAAAAAAAATTTTAAATTGAAAAATCGATCATTTTTAAAATAAAAATTGAATGAATGAAATTCAAACTATTCTAAAAATTTGCTTGAAAATTTATTAAATATTCAATTCATTTTTTTCGTGAATGGTCCACCATTGGAAAGTTTTGTATTTTATTTTAGTTATTCATTTTTCAACATATAAAATATTTTATTTTTAACACAAATATTTGGCACTGCTTTGAAAAAACATTTGAAAGGAGCAAGTGTGAAAAATTGTTTTAAATTGAAAAATAATATTCATCTAAAATCAAAATCTGAATGAAAATAAATGAAATGACACTTAATCACGGAAAACCAGATCAAAGGTAAACAAAAAGATAATTGATTTAACTGAAAGCATAATTTTATTATAAGGTAATATAATCTTTTAGTTGAAAATTAAAATCTGTGTTTGATTAATATATATAATCGTATATTTGTAGGGAACAGTTAATTCAAGTTCTCGATAGAATCTCATTATAGGATTTTAAAAAATCTTCAAAATGGAATACAATGACCTCCGAAAAATCTAGTTAAATATTCAAATTATGGAGAACAATATCGATATAAATGTTGAAAGTAAAAGTCAGTTATATCTCATAAATATTGTAAATATAGTCCAATAATTAATGTCACAGAGTGCAAATAAAAAGTAAGTGTATAAGAAAAAAATTTGGAAAATTGTTTTAGTGAAAAAATAATTAAAAATATTGGAAATCGTAAATCAATATTTTTTTGGGGGAACGAGGTAACAATAGTAGTATATAATGTCGTGTCCAGTCCAAGGGGGAAGGGGATATATATTACGTAATCCACGATTCGGCGATCGTAACATAATAACACACTATTATACAACCCTCGAGTTTTTCATAGCACATGCGGTAATTTAACCTTTGGGCATGATGTAACACATGTGGTTATGTAATCATATATGTTATTATGTCACATGTCAAGGTCGTACTACATCATATGTCACACAAGCCAAAGCTCAAATGACGTCATCGATAACTTTTTGTTTAAATGAAGTCGTCATTTTTGTTTTAATAAAGTCACCATTTTGAATTTTTGTTTTAATGAAGTGGTCGCCATTTAAATTTTTTTTTTATTTAAATGGTCTGATTTTAAATGGTCAAGCAAGTAGGTTGTTAGACGCTATATTTACTTTTTAAAAATTCTCACCTTATGTAATTTGCCTACTATAACTGCTTTTAAAATTTTCAGTTTTAAAAATTACCCTAATGTAACTTAACTGTTGACCCTCTATTTAATTTTAAAAAATTCTTACCTAACTTACCATACTTTACTCTAGACACCTTAATTTTAATATACTTTAATTTATCTTAATTTACTTTAGGTATTTTAACTTATTTTTATCTAGAGACTAAATTTGCTTATCAAAATTGTGTGAACAAATATTTCAAGTGTTTTTTTTAACAAGCCTATAAAATACCCCTGACAATTTTTTATCGGTAGGCGATTCAAGCCATTTTTGATTTATGCCTATATTTACCTATAGAAAATATTGAGACCAAATATTACATTGTTTTTTATTATGAGTTAAAATATCCCTGACTATAGCGTGACCATCGTAGGCGATTGGAGACAATTTTTATTTTATGCCTTTTTATCAAGAAAAATTAATCATGCTTTTTAATCAAAGAAATATTTTTTAGGCATTTTAATCGATAAAATATTTCTATGCTTTTTTATTGATTTGTGATTCAAGCCAATTTTTATCTTAGGCTTTTTATCGAGAGTCAAAAAATATCCCGACTATAGCGTGATTGAAGATATTTTGTGGATGAAAAATACCATCTGTGACCATTGTAGGCAATTTGAGCCAATTTTAATTTTATGGTTTTTTATCGTTAGGCGATTCAAGCCCTCTGACTATAGTATGATTGAAAAAAATATTTTGTGGATGAAAAATACCATCTATGACCATCGTAGGCGAATTATACCAAATTTTAATTTTATGCTTTTTTGTCGAGTCAAAAATACCTCCTGTGTGATGGAAAAAATTTTGTGAATGAAAAAAAAATTTATTCAAAAAATATTTCAAACAATTTTATTTCAAATAATTCGCCAAAATTTGAATTTTATATAACCGCATGTGCAATGTAAAACTCGAGGGTTATATAATAGTGTGTGTTTGTGATCCCCATTACCGGTCCGGTGATTACATAATACACACCCATCCCCTTTGGGCTGGACAGGACATTTTATACTACTAACAACAAATAGCGAATGAAAAGATAAACTCGAATAAACTAATTTTAATTTGATCGATATCTTTAGGCAATTTAATTTAAGAAAAAACAATTAATTAATTAGTTTATTAAAAAAAAATATATATATATATATATATATTTAATAAATCTTTTTAATTCGTTAAAAAAGAGAATCAAAAAGAGAACTAATAGATTTAAATTCATCAGTATCGAGTCAGATTTGCAATTGCTTGAGGCTCTGTCCCATAAAGTTATCAGTCATAATTCAAGCAAAATAAGGACTTGGCTTGGTAGTAAAATATTGAAACTAATGTTACTTGAAAATTTAATACTTTTGATTTCTGTTTGACAATAAATTTTAAAGTGTTCGGTCTGTGAAGGAATTCAATAACCTAACAAAAGGTATATTTATCTTTAATAATCATTGCATTCCAATTTATTTGCCGCCATCTTCATTATTGTAATTTGCATTAAACAAAAATTAATTTATTAGACAAAATTTTCGTTTTAGATTATTTACTCAAAAAAAAGGTGTAACAAGATATTTGTGGTTTTCATAATTGCACTTTATATCATTCATTTTTTAGTTAATGTTGACTTTGAAACAATTTTAATATTACTTATGAAAAATCTGAAAGATGTGAGGTTTGTTCTTCAACAATCAGTGATGAGTTCTGATCATTTCGATAATGTGTATTCACAAGTGTATTATCATCGGGCTACCAAAAGGTTTCAGTTCATAATTATTTGCTTCGTTATGTATGTTACTAAAATTTTTAAATATTTTTATTCCAGAAGGTCAAATTTGAATTCACGCGGTTTCAAATTAATTGAAATTGAAAGTTTTGTCAAAAACTACATATCCTTTAAGTCAGTTTAAATTTTTAGTTTAAAGCACATTAGAATTAAAGGCTTAAATGATATTTTATGCTTAACTAATCCTTTCACACACACGCATATATATCAAAAACAAATATTACGGGCAAACGTTAAGTTAAAAATAAATTTCATTAGTTTTACATTTTATAAAATTTATAAATGTTTTCATATTAATCATATTTTTATTTAAATGAAACTGCCGTATTATTATTTC